>JANEYF010005678.1:165000-196963 GCA_029963845.1 Rhamnusium bicolor | reverse complement strand
AACAAAAAAATATTCTGAACTGAATGACAATACGTCTGGATCGAAAAACAGATGAAACCATCAATGCTTACAGCTGAAAAGGTGGCAAATGTTTTAATGGGTGCATTAATTAGTAATAATATACTTTTACTCTTGTGATCTTTAGTTAAAAATACTGTGTGCAGTTATGCCTAAATAAGGACAAAGCTTTCTTCTTATTAAAGTCATCATATACCCTATTAAATCATAATTCTCGAATATCTCATTTAAAACCCATCCGATTTGAGTGCGGATTTTACAAGATTTTTCAAAAATATGTATAAAATGTAGGAATGTAATTTTTTTATGAGAGTCGTCAAAAAATTTTTCGCATTAATTTAAAATATTTTGTATCCAAATTTTTTAACATTCAAACGACCCGAGTCGGTGTTTGTAACGTTTACCTATTTATGTGACCCAACTCTTGGATTAGTTGAAAATAAATTTATTAGGGAACAAAAACTGCATATCTATATTCCGATAATAGCTGCATCTCGCATGATATTTCTGAAGGCTACGAGATCACACTTGCATACGCTGGACTCAGTCATTGGGAGGACGAATCGGGCACTTAGGAACCACGTTGCGTTTGCGTAAACAACGGTGGCGTGTGTATTCTAGAGATATCTCAAATTTACTTATTTGTTATAAAGTGGGTACACTTGATTTCAATAAAGACATTCTACACTTTCTTTTAGCTTCTCTTGAGTATTCGTTCTTTGATTGATAGTAATATTCTTACAAATGTCACTTTGACGTTAATCAGTGGCGTCATTATTAAAAATGGTTCGACATCTAACAGATATTCAAGAATTTCAGATCATTTACAAAATTGAAGATGGTTGAATTCCCATAAGAGACTTGCTGCTGAATACAATGTGAGTAAAGCCACGGTAACAGGTGTTAAAAAACAATGGGAAACCAAACCAAACGGTATCCCGTAAAGTTGGTTCTATGATGACGAGAAAGAGCAATAATCAAGGAGATGAAAATCTTATAAATTACCCTAATAGAAAACCCTTTTCAGACTGCAGTAAATGCAATTTTAGAGACAAATTTCCCTGCTTCGGTATCTACTGTTTGCAGAAGAATAACACTACAAAACGACTTGAAGAGTTGTTCAGCGGCTGAAAAATACAAACTTTTCCAGAAGAAAAGAAGCAGGGTAGGATTATTTTTGCACTCAACTATTAAAATCAATGATGAAAACTACGGGACAAGTTGTCTTTTCGGCGAAAAAGTTTTTTAAATTCTTTAACAGTGGACATGTTCGCGTATATAGGCCTCCTTCACTAGATACGACGAAAAAGATACTTTCGATCTGGAAATATTAGGAGGTTTTCAGTCAATCTCTATGGGCTTGGATGAGCTAAATGGGTTAGGTGTGTTTTTGAAGGGTAAGTGGTGGTATCTCAATTCCATTAAACATATTGAAATATTAGACATTGATATATGTTGCCGTCAGTAATAGAGGTGTTTCCGGAAAATAATTTTATTTTCCAACAAGACAACTATGCTTATACGACCCATCGTGTGTCCGGCAATGGTTTCTTAGTAAAAACATAGAGTTGTTACCGTGGCCATCTAAAAGTCAGGTTTAAATCCCAGTGTCAATGTAAAGGGATTAATGGTGAAGCGTATAAATTAATTAAATAACCATCCAAATAATGCCCAAGAATTGGAAGGGATAATTGAAAGCGCTTGGGAGAACTTGTCGCAAGAAGTTGACCTTGCAAGGAGTGATTTTTGTCCATGCCTGCAAGACTTCAGAGCCGGTTTTAGACGCTAATGGAGTAATGACAAGATATTATTAGTTAAATTCTGTATTACGTGGTGGAAGTTCATTTTTATTTTATTTTTTTATTGTAATTTTTTAATGTTCAGTTTGCATTGTTTACATTTTTTAATCTCATTGGTTTTATTTCCGGTAATTTCATTTTGAAATTAATATAAATGAAAGTTTTCCCATTTTGTAGTCTCTAAATATTGATATGGGAGAATGAAAGACTCAATAAAAGGTGAATATGATAATTTTTATTTTTGATTTATTTTTAACGCAGTAACCTCATGTACAGAGTGGCATTATTTTAAGTACACACTTACTCGATTTTTCTGCTGTATTTTTAACCTAGGAAAAAACCTGATAAAATTATACTTATGTGCTTTTTCTAAAGAATCCGAAAATTAAAAACAATTGAATGCCAAATTAAAAAGAAAACGCCGAAAAACTGAAAAAATAAAAAATTACACCCCCGCATTAATTTGCGGAAATAAGGCAGATGACATTCCGAATACTGATTAAATATACGCGTCACATACATATCTTTTACTTCCAGTTTGACCGGAAATTGCCAATTTTTTTTATTCCTGGTAGTATATCCTGTATAATTGCAGCTTAATTGAAAAAATGTCTTTTTCTGAATTCAGCAATATATGTAACATCATCATAATCTTTCATATTTGATAAAAATATTGTGGGTTTAAATTTAGAATAACACAAATATGTTTCATATTATTTCATCGCCTTTTCCATTCTGAGTTGAATGATATCATTTTTATTGATACTTCCATTTTATAGGAATAATTTTTAAAATAATACTATGCATTAATAAGAAACGGTAAAATGGAAATTTTTTTGTAGATTAACGATTTGGCTGTTTTGTTGTTTAGTTCTTTAGCTATTTTTAATGGAAGTGAATAAAATAATTTCGGGTTTTTTATTGTTTTTATAGTAATTGCGGGACAAGGACGCATAGAGGGTAAGTTAGCTACTGTAGCTTATAGCTTGAAGCACCAGCTTCAACTTTCTCGTCGGTTTATGTCGTACGAAGAAACCTCTAATTACTCCCGCCTCTGATAATTCAACATCTCTCCCCGATCTAGAAATGTTCTACTATTTGCGTTCTGTAACTAGAACATCGGCCACCTTCGACATTCGCGCGATAATTTCGGATTTGGCTGTATATAAGCACGTGGCCTGCGCGGGTGTGGTAAAATCGAAACGCTTGCATCTGATATAGACTCTGCCTATGGATATTACCAAACTCGCCAATATAATCAATAGATAAGAATAATATTGTGTCATGCACTTGCATGAACATATTTAGGCAGTGTCACATTACCTAGAGTTTCTTAATTAAAGAGTCTGGCCACAGGTACGTCATCTTTTTCGTTGGTTCGGATGGTCACATGGTACGCGACGTCCACATTTGTCGAAATCACGGTTTGTTTACCTTTACTTTCTATGTATTTTAATTTGAACTGGAGGGTTGTTGCGTATCTTGAATAAGTAGTTTAAAGCTATGGGATATTGTTAATATTAACAATTGTTCAAAAAGTAGGTCAGTGTAGATTTTAATAGAATCGCAGTTTTAGTTGTATAATATTAGTTAGTGCACGGTGTTATTCAATAAAAATACCGAGCTGTAGTGCTGTGTATTTTACCAAGAAAGACGAAAATAGGTTTTAAAATTAAAGGTTTCCCACGGGATCTTCAGAAGAAAGGAATAGGCCGTTAAAGTACGAAAGGAAAATTGGAATCCTACAAATACTTCATGTTTATGTGAGATTAGTAACGTCACATTTAAATATTGTTTTTCTTTCAGTACCCTTAATTATTTCTTAATTTACAATATACAAAATTAGTTAACATTTTATCTTTGAATGAATTCTCAAAAGCTTAGGCTAGGACTGTTTTAAAAAAGTCGCATTTTGACGTTTCAAAAAATCACATTTGGTGAAATGTCTAATATTTTTTAGACCAATTTGGCTCGTCAACGAACTCAATCTCTTCCTTGACCGCTAGAATGTGTGTACTAAATTTAAAAGCTTTATCTCAAAAACTTTAGCTGCTATCTCGAACACAAACACACAACCGGAAAATTTTTTCTGTCTGAAATTTTGTGTATCGTCATAATTCGACGATATTCGTCCAGAAATGCAATAAAAATTTTCAAAAAATTTTTACGAATACATAACTTCCTCACTGAGTGGTAGGGAATTAATATATTTTTTAAAATCTTTTCATGAGTCAGTTTCAGGAAAAATATAAGGATTTTTTTGCAAATATTACGATTTTTTCAAATTGTTATGTTTCTATTAATTGTTTATTTAAAAGAATTTGTAATTTATAATGGAGAAAATCCGAAAAAAGTATATTATATTACTCTTTGTTACCAAGTTTTCAAACAAGTTGACAGTTTTTGAAGAATCAACATTGTTAAACATTTTTCCTGCAAAGGATTGATAAATATGGTAACTTTGTTTAGTTATGAATTTTGTACGCAAAACTATAGATTTTACAATAAAATATCAAAGGATCAGATTTAACAGTTATTAAAAGACCCTCATTTTACACACAATTTTTTCAGTTTACTGAAAACTAAGATATCTCAACTTTAATTCTGCTGAAATCCCGCTTTGAGAATTTTTTTTCACGGAGCTGTCAAAATTAGAATTTTTGGTCGATTTTTTTTTCAATTGCGGAAAACTTCTCCATAATGCGTACAATATTTATGAATTTTTTGGACTCGTTTCAATAGTTACAAAATGTACATAATGAATTACATAAACAACTAAGAGCATCAATACAGCAGCTAAGCACGCCACGGGTTTTGATTACACAACATTGAGCGCGGCTCACGGCTAGACTATAAAGATAAATATATATCGTCGCAGACTTTTTTTTGAAGAATTATATCCTCTACAACTTTGGTTCTATAAAATTTTGACGAATATGCATTTTTGGGTGCAGAGTCGCGGCGCATCTTGTTTAAAATGTTTTTTTATTTCTTTTGCATACTTCTCCAATTGGTCGTATTTGAAATTTTGGATCATTATACTCAGTTTTTAATTCTGAACAACTGCAAAATATTTCCACACACTACCTAATTAATTGTCAGCTACTCACTTCATTTTCTTGGACTGCTACAATTGCACAAACGGAAAATATGGTCGCCGCATGCTGTATGGCCAGACTCTTACTTGAGGGACTCTAACATTATTTAACGTCAGCCCTAGGCCTGCTGATGGCCGCAGTGGAGGGTCTACTGAGACCCACTCACAACAAACCTAGCGTCAGCCCTGAAATTGACATCATTTTTGCTACCTTCCTATCTATAAAATATATTACCAGAAGAGTAAGATGATTTAAAAGAAAGTTTTCATATCGATCCCTCACCAAGAAAACAATGGAGCTGTCACAGACAATGATGTTTCAAACCGATTACTGCTTGTCATTAGAGTGAAGATCAAGCAATGGTGTAATTAAAATTAAAGTATAGGTAAAAAGTAAAATAGACAGACCAAAGTTCTTTCCATCGTTTCGTACTTTTCTGTTTATTGTTTTCAATTTTATTTCACGCTTTTAGCTGAATTGAACTATTCTCATAGGAACAACATTTGCGGCCGTTTCATTTGATCCTTTTTGACGCAGATCCTATTATGTTTACCGTGAAATACAATAACAAAACATAACATTGCTTGTTTCTTGTACTACGTACTATTAAAAATATGGTATACAACCCTTGTATTAAACCTAATTTTTTGCCAAGCGTATAAGCTAAAATAATTAGTATCTGAAAGGGACAATTAAAAGTAACGAGCTATATTCCTAATTAAAATAAGTCTGTTTTATTTACTGTGAAAACGAACGGAAGCTTTTTACTCAATAATATAAACGAACTTAAATAGAGTGGAAGAGAAGCTTACATGCATAAATTGTACAAAGAAAACAGCTTGAAATTGAATACAGAGATAAAAGTAAAAGTATAAGACATATAAACCAATTTAAAAAAAACAGAACATGATTTTTTTTGCTACAGGCAATAGTAAAATTTTTTTATTTTATTGATTATGAAATTTGTATTATTTACATAAACACAAGATGTGTAAATAGCTCTCTTAATAAAAAAATTAACTATAGTCACATCCAAAACAATTTCTATCAAGATGAGCCAGTGTACAAAATTGTGTGATTAAAAGAGTACAATTTATTTGTGAAAAACTTAAGACTCAAACTTTTATAAAACTGAGGTACAAAAAAATAAGGTAAAATAAATAGAATTCGTGTACAGCTAATGGGTTCGATATTTTAAAACAAAAAGAAAGGTGGAATTGGTATTATAAAAAATGGTTTTACAACAGACAATCAATATTTAGCTAGAATTATTGTAAATTGTTAATTACTTTTAAATAATTTTATATATATATATATATATATATATATATATATATATATATATATATATATATATATATATATATATATATATATATATATATAGGGGGGGAAATTTACAAATTTCTTGCATATAAATAAATACTAATAGTCCATTAATATTAGCATAAATAGGAAAAAATATCTGATGTGGGCAGCACACAACTTTCTTATACCAGTATATATCATCCTGATCTAAGTAAAATCATTTTATTTAATTCTTCACTTACCTCAATTAAATTTTAATAGCATACCTTGAAATGTTTCATTAAAATTTTTAAATATTTAATTATCAACGTCATTCGTCAATAATAATTCATGTCATATTTATTGACATTGACATTTTTGTAACTAAATCAGTCCTTTCAAACGTCAAACTGTTAAATTTATCCTAACCCCATTTTATGAGGCCAAATGTGTGAAATATTTCAGTTTACATCACCTTTATTTAAGTACTTGGAAAATATATTTTATTCACCTGATGTAACAGTAGACATGATTCTATAATCTTTCGGTTAGAATATATTTTTTTGTAAAGTCAAATACAAAAAAGTTTGGGTCCCGTTGCCAATTTTGCTCATCACCGATTATTTTATTGTCTTTGGTCTTTAGAACAAGTGTGCCATATTTGAAAGCTTTATCTCAAAAACTGTGGCTGTATCGCGATACTACAGACATGCGGACAGATTTTTTTTTTCATAAAATTATGTTTTTTCATTATAATTCGGCGATATTTGTCCAGAAATACAATAAAAAGTTTTAATTTAAGATATTCTTTCTGCCTAATTGAGCACAACTTAGTGGTTTTTCTTTGATGTTTCAACTTATTTTGGTAAATTTTGATATATTTGATATGTTGATTTGAAGTATTTATTTATTGTAATTTTGGAAGGGAAATAAATGTACTATTATTTTTATTTATTTTATTTGGTTTGTTTCATTTATCTGATTTATCTCATTTACATCGTTTATTTTGTTTTTCATTTATTTTATTTACCCTATTTTTTCCCCATTTATCTTATTTATCTCATTCATCCTAGTTATCTCATTTTATCCCATTTATCTCGTTTATTTCATGTGTGTGTTTATCTCGTTTATATTTTTATTTTGTTTGTCACGTTTGTCTTGTTCAGATTGTCTTGTTTATCTTGCTTATCTAGATTATATTATTTATCCTCCTTATATTGTTTAACTTATTTATGTTATTTGTCTTATTTGTCTCATTTGTCATATTTATCTTATTTATCTTCTTTACCTTATTTGTGTTATTTATTTTATTTATTTTGTTTATTTTATTAATTTTTTATAATTAAGTGAAATAAATGAAAACTGTATTTTCAATTAAAACAATTTATTTCCTTCATGTCAAATTGAGTAAGAGTATGAGGAAGTACTATCACAGGGCACCTAGTCGAAACTGCAAAAAAATCCAACAAAAAAAAATATAGTTTATTAAACCTAAATAAAAATATGATGCTACCTTCTGCTGTTCTTAAACAAATCAAGCATTAGCATAAAATTAAAATGATAAGCACATCCACTATTTCTTTAAAATCTCTGTTAGATTAAAATATGTGCAAATATCAAGCAAGAAGAATGTTTTATCTGTAACTTTTAGTTAAAGCACGTTTACTTTTGGCGCGACATAAAAGCGAATATTCAAATAAAATCAAACTACCCACCCTTTTTATTTTTTCCTTATGTAAGATGCTGACTGAAGTTTCACACGAAAGCATTTCATAAGCATTTTAGGAGATTCAAATAAGACTCAAATTTTGGCAATTATTCTAAGTTCTCTCTCCTTAATAAATAAGTGCGGCCCATTTTGTTAAATTGCAATTTTACATTAAGAATAGGCTAAAGTTTAAATGAAAGTCATTGAATACTTTAATCCTTAGATTTACATAAAGTAAACGAAAAATGTTCAACTCGCTTTGCATACAAAAAGCAGAATTGTATACCTATTTAAATAAAGTCTCAAATAAAACCAGATATGTATACCAAGTTGGTTGCCTTCTTAATGATTTATAAACACAGCCAATAATTTCCTGGTGTTAAATTTGGTTTGGAATAAGTACGGTCTTATATTTATTATCATTTTCTTCAGAAATAAATCTTTATCTAATTAGATATTTGGTAATCTCATAATGGCGGACATTTCTAAAAAAGTGCCATCTATGCTAATGAAGAAATGCCAAATTTTTAATCAATAATGAGACGGTACTGAGTTTGTGAGGAGGACTTACGGGCCCGTCTTATTAAATATGGACGGCATTCGGGAAACTGAGATGTGAATCTGAAAATTCAAAATTAAATTAAAACTTTCTTCATGATTTGTTTTTGAGGTAACGGCAATGCTATATATTAGTTGTTAAATCGAATTTACATTCAGAGTCTTGTAAATTTGTTTTGAGTTTGATAAATAAATGATGCTGCATCGTAAATAAAACTACGTAAAGCAAGTTTTTGTAAATCAAGCAATAAAATCAATTTTACTAATATCAAAAAAAATTCATGGTAAACTTAAATCAAAATTATTTATAAAAAAGACTTTTTTATACATGGCAGTAAAAAAATGGTTTAGAGTTTTTATAAAATTTTAATACTTCTTTAAAATTAGTTATCATAATGATTTCAAACGAATTTATGTCGAGCAAAATTTAAGTCTATTAATTTAATTCTTTCGTGCCAAGGATTAAGGAGTATTAGTAACAAAATAAATTTTAATAATGATAGAATAAAATACTTTACTTTGTTTTTTATCACAAATAAAGTAAAATGTTTTATTATATCATTATGATTGATTATCACAAAGTAACGGCTTCCACCATTCAATTTTTTTTAATTTTAATAATTTATATCTTGCCTAAATTTCAGAGATGAAATAAATTTATTTTCACTTAATATGGATTTTTTAAAATTCGAGAACAATCTTTCAGAACCCTATATACAACTACAACATTGAATTTTCAAAGAAAATATAAAATCTACAATTCTCGTACTTTTTCTTACATTTGTGCGATAAGAAATAGACTGCAATGAAAAATAAAATTATTATAAATAGCAATTGGAAATAAGAAGAAATTAAATGAAGATAACAAAATAAATTTTTAATGTAAATCACGACGAAAAACTTTCAGTTAGAATAATATAGTATCAAAGTCAGTTGAATCAATACAATTTGGAAATTGTTGATGTTAAAAGATTACCATTTTATGAAATTAATATTGACACTCTTATTACCATAAATACATTATACAGTGTATAATGTTTGACTGAAAAGTTCAGATGTATGTGTCCGTAAAGTATGGAATAAATCCATTATTTCTAAACCAAAAATGTTTACAAAGAATCCTCGGACACGTCGAATTGCTCACATTATTCCTATTTTTAGGTTATGACGTCATCACGGTTTCCGTTATGACGTCATCGATATTTTTTAAATGGAACACCATGTATAATCTCCATACACTTAGGGTCTAAAATTGACAAGTAGGAGGTTACGACCATTTAAAAAAAGACAAGTAAAAAAGTAAAATAGACACATTTTGTATTAATTTTGAAGCAGGCTAGTCTGTTTTTTTTTTGTTTTATCATTATCGTCCTTGACAGTGAATCACTTAATAATATTTACTATAGCATTGGTTTCTCAGTAATTGTTGTCGATTTGTTGAACATTATGGGCTGCGTGAAAATTGTACAAAGTTTCTTAGCGACTATTTGAACAATAGCAAAACAATGTGTACACTATTTTGGCGAAAATTCAGATCAAATTAAAATAAATTTCGGAGTTCCGCAGGGGAAGTGTTTTTGTCCCGCTGTTGCTTTTATTATACTGTAATGATATGGACAATTATGTAACGGCTTGTTATACTGCATTCGCTGGTGTCACAACATTATTAAATTGCCATACAGATCAACTTGAAATAACATCCCTAGTGGATGACAATATTATATATAATAAATGAATATTTTCAGTTAAATTGTTTGATAATGAATAAAGACAAAAACACGTAATCTACAGTTGTATTCACATTCTGCAAATTATAAATATAGTCCCATAATTAAAGTAAATGGTAAATCTGTAGTTCAAGTGACAAGTTTTGTATTACTAGGAATTTATATAGATCAATCCTTAACTTGGAATGACCATGTAGATTACATTTCCAAAAAAATGTGCAAAAAATTGTTTTGCGTTGAAAAGATTATACGAAATTACGAGTAAAGAAGTTTTCAACATATTTTACCATTAAAATTTTGAGTCAGTAATTAGGTACGGAGTAATTGTTTGGTGTATTTTAACTGCTGCACATAGAATATTTGTATTGCAAAAGAGAGCCATTCGTTGAATGTTTGGATTAAAATTTAGGAAAACATGTAAAACAACATTTATTAAATAAATAAGTTTAAAAAAACTAAAACACGCTTTAAAGCACATCAAACTAAAAAGTGAAAAATAATTATTAATATAAACTGAAAATAATAATGAACGAAAAATACTAGTATTATTGTGAAAAGCGTGGGGTGCTCGATATACGAAAAAATATTGCACAAAGCACCCCACGCTTTTTTCACAATAATACTAGTATTTTTCGTTCATTATTATTTTCAGTTTATATTAATAATTATTTTTCACTTTTTTAGTTTGATGTGCTTTAAAAGCGTGTTTTTTAGTTTTTTTAAACTATATTTATTTTTAACTTTTTAGTTTGATGTGCTATGAAAGCGTGTTTTTTAGTTGTTTTAAACTATATTTATATTGCTTATTGATGCTGATATTATAACATATTACGATCCAACAGATATTTCTGAAAAAAAATTTTTTTTATTTCAGCCGTGAGGTTCGAACTCACGCCGGAGGAGTCTGTCTTTTCGCGTCGACTGCCTTAACCCACTCGACCACCGAGCTAATTAACAATTACGGAATCTACTTACATATTAAGCCTTTGCTTTCACGCAGGGATACGTGAGGAAAGGATTGGCGATCCTGATCAGGATAATGATATAAACTTATCAAATTATTGTATTGTTACCGGTTCTTCGTAAGTGTACAAAGTTTCAATTAAATCTGTCCGTTTAAAGTGGGTTAAAATCGAGTCCAAAGAGTCGGTTACAAGCAAGCAAACAAACAAACATACAAGTGAAGCTAATAAAAGCGTGTTAAAAAAGAATTATGACTACCGTGTATTTACATTTTAGAGATATTAAAATTTGTTAAGCAAATCATAAACAATTTCAATTTTAAAAATGAATTTCACAGTTATCCAACAAGACATGGAAATGATTTACAATATAATTTGCATAGGTTAGAGTTATATAAATCGAATTCTTATATAGGTGCAACATTATACAATAAAACACCTGGCAATATTAAAAATACTAATATAAAAATGTTTGTTTCTATGAAAATTATTTTATTAGAAAATGCTTTTCATTCTACAAACGAGTATGTATCATTTGTATTTTCATACCTATTTTTTGTGGTTTTTGTATTTATTTATTTATTATTATTTTCGTCAATATACTACCTTTCTTTTAGTTCATAATATTCTGTTTAGAGTTACTTATATTGTAAAAAATTGTGTCTTTTTCTATTGACTTGTCCTTTATCTTTTTATGCGATCTTTTGGATTAATAAATTTTATCCAGAACGACTCATAACTCAATTGACAATGAGTAAAATGAGAAAACAAATTAGAGACTGGCACGGTGAAAGATTTACCTAAAACAGGTCGCCCAGGTGTTGACGAGGATACAAAATTAAATATTTTACTGGCTGTTGAAGAAAACCCACATACCAGCGTTCGTCAGGTTAGTCGCGATTATGATGTTATTAAAACATCAGTCCATGCAGTATTAAAATTAGAAAAATGGCATCCCGTTATGATTCAGCGTGTGCAAGAACTAAGTGATGATGGTCTAGATCGGAGGATACAATTTTGTGAAACAATGATGAATATGTGCAATGGTGATCCTCTTCTGATAAAAAATATTATTTTCTTCGATGAATGCACTTTCAAATTAAATGGTGAAGTAAATCGTCAGAATTGTAGATACTGGGCAAGAGCGGGAGCAGCACACGCAGTATCCACAAAAGGTAAATGTGTGTCCGGGAATTCTAAGAAATAGAATCATTGGACCATATTTTTTCACTGAAACTGTAAACAGACCGCCACGTCTCCAATTTTGAATGGGCATCCTAACGTTATTCAATTTATTCACTAGTGAAATTAATCTTGGAAATGTTGACAAAGACCTTGACCAAATATTTCTGAACAGATGGATTGGTAGACTTTGACCCATGGAATGGCTTCCAAGGTCATCTCAATCCATTAGATTATTTCTATGGGGAAATCTAAAGAAAATAGTATATTAAATAAAACTGGAGAACATTGTTGAATTAACAGAGAAGGTTAGAACAGAAATAAACAACATTTCCCAGGCAACTATAGACAAGGCTCAGCAATACTTTATTCATCGTTTAGGCTACTGTCAGCTACAACAAAGAGTACATTTCGAACATATAAATTGTTTTTATTATTAACTAACCGTTGGTTCTAATGACTATTATTTGTTCAAACAAATCACGAAAAATTAGTAAATTTTTATATTCAATATGGCCGTATCTTTCAATTTATCAATTTTAGACCCTAAGTGTGATATATTTTTGGAATCAGCTGTTGAATGTGAATCCAAAAATGGAGAAATATACAGAATGTCCTCTTTAAAAAATATCCAGATGACGTCATAACGGAAACAGTCATGAAGTTATAACAAAAAAAGAATATAGGTTAAAGCACGCAATTAAAATTAAAAATCGAATTGTCCGAGGATTATTTCTAAATATTTTCAGGTTAAGGAATAATGAATTTTTTTTGAATATACAGTAATGCATGCGCTTCGACTCTCGGCACTTTACGCCTTTCAGAAAAGCTAGACCGGAGTCGGCTATCGAGCGAGGATCCTCACGTAAGTGACTAAGGTGAACTGAGCCCCACTGAATGGCAATGTTGTTTGTCTAAGTCTAAATTCATGCGCTATCTCTGTGACTCCTTAGGCTATATTCAAAAGTGGCTGTTACAACGTATATAATAGGCATAAACCTAATATATGCGGAAATATGGTTGTTATACACAATTTACTTAACTATTTACCATCGAAAGATGTACCTTAATTATCTGTGTCTCTACCGCCCTTACATATCCTGTTGTAAAAAACAGAGTTAAAAAATACAGAAATTTTTGTTGGGATACTTTTAATGTTTCAACTGGTATTTTTCATAGGTAAAAAAACCGCTGCCAATTACTTGGGGATCAGAACTTCTTCAATGTAGTAAAACTCAACGTGTGGTGGAGTTTATAACAAAAGTAATTTTTGACGTTTCAAAAAAAGGCACATTGGTGGAATGTCACTAATATTTTTTTAGACATTGGGACCGATTTTGCTCATCAACGACCTCAATCTCTTTGTTAACCTCTAGAATGTGTGTACCAAATTTGAAAGCTTTATCTCAAAAACTGTAGCTGCTATCGCGAACCACACAGATAGACACACAGACACACAGACAGAAATTTTTTTTTGTCTAAAATTTTGTGTATCGTCGAGAATCCTCCAAAATACGATACAAATTTTTAAAATTGTTTTCACGAATACATAACTTCCTTACTTTGAGGGGTGAGGAAGTAATAACCTCTGTTTTCTTGTAAGAATATATATTAAACAGGAAGATATTTTCATTGAAAAGTTTCGGAAGCAAGTTTCATTTTGCTCAAATTGAGCATTCTGCGATTAGGATAGGTATATTTAGACATTTCGTGTCGTTTAAAAATAAATTGCAAAAAATCGTTCCTGAAATATAGATAAGAACAAAGAACTATAGAAGAAATTGAACATTTCAATTAAATATTTTTCAGAAATGTTAGAAATATTATAAAAAAGATACGATTCATGTAAAAGAACGACATTTTTAACATTTTTAATTATGACTGGAGCTCGGACAGAAGTATCGGCTTCCAGTGACAGGTTTTATGAGGACTATGATAAAGAGAATTTTATTTCATTTTAAAATATTAATACTTAAACTAGTTTTATCGGAAAACGTATGACAAAAAGCAAAAAAGTTATATTTTTACTCTAGCCAGATTTGTTGGGGGTGATGTCAAACTATATTTTTCCTTATAACTTGTGGACGACGGAAGATATCTAAATTCTGTAAAGACATTTGATGTATTGGTGGATGTCATACTAACACACATGTATTTTTAACTAGTGATCACAAGAGTACATTACCAATATTTGTTTTAAATGTTCCCGAGTTAATCTGCGGCACCTCTCATAAAAATCTATTTGTATTGTGGGTAGGACATCTATAGATGTATTTGGCGCATACTTAAAATATGTGAACTTTTTCAGAGACCACATTTATGTCTTGCATACAAGAGTCTACTTCTTTGCCATTTAAAAGATCATCTGCCACCCCGCAGACCGATGCTCCAGGATATTCAAAAACAAAAAAAAAGTTTTGAAAAATCTTTAAAAGGTCGAATAGATGTTAAGTATGTAAAGTATAAATGATAAAACCAAAAAGTCCTTATAACTCGTGAAGGGAGATCGATTAGATTTGAGGTATAAACTAACAAAATCAAAAGGTCCATATAACTCGTGAAGGGATGTAGATATTGAAACAATTAATGAAAAACACCCCCACATACCCACCGTTGACTTTGGTAGCCTACTATCCTGTGCAAAAGTCTTAGTCCAATTGGACGAAAAACAAAAAAGTTTTGAAAAAAATTCTTTAAAAAATCGGATATTTGTTGGCTGGCCACAGGCGCTTATTTAAATTCGTTTATTTAACGTTGGCCAATTTCCGGTACCAGGGTCAATCACCGACACCAGGAGGCGAGCTACTCCTAACCTGGAAATTTTGCCGAACCTCTTCTCTATCGAAGAGTGGGAATTTTTTACTTGCCTAACATCTAATAGACAAGGAACTAACCGTTTTACATCCCTTTCGAATGATGATATATTTGATGTTTACGTTTGATGGAGATAGGCCAAGTTTTATAGAGAAACCAATTTTTGTATAGTCGATGTCTCGATTTTAATTAAATCATCCTCAGGACTATTTAAAGTAGGTTCTCTGTGTTGTTATGTAACTAACAGTTTGAAAATTCACAATCACAAATTATAATTTTAACATTTGTCTAGGATTAACTTTGACTTATTCGTGTCACAATTCAGACAACAATGATATATCACCTACACAACCCATTAGTTACGTCTCTGCTATAAAGACATTTGATTGGTTCCTTGTTAAGGGCTAGTCAGCGGTAGAGGTTTCAACTCCGTACCAAATGTCCGTCTGGTTCCTAATTTTTTTTTAAAGAGATAGAATACCTCCAGTCTTGACACATGACCTACAGCCGATTCTGGTTTTGACGTCATCAATACCTAAATTCCGAGCTCTAATTATGACATAATTATTATAAATTAATAATAATATAATAATTAATAAACACCACAGAAATTCAAATCCGAAGCTATCTAGAAGTAAGCTACACATAGAAAAAAGTGAACATACAACCATTCCCACCGACATTGCCAGTGGCGGTGGTGGGATTCGAACCCGCAGCTAGGGTAGAAATATTTCTAGTCGTACTTGCCATGTCGCGCTCTAGTTCACCACACCCCCACCACCATTTGGTTTTGATTTTAGATATTATCGAAGAGTATTAAGGTGTTTCTAATATTTTAAAAGGTCCCAATTTAAAATTTTTAAATTGAATTCTGATACTTATTGTATGTACACTGGCAGGCAAAAAACCGGTCACCCTGAAGTGCCAACACTTGATTGGCCAGTATGCAGCTCGGATCTTAATCCGATGGAACATCTTTGGGATCAACTCCAGAGGCATATTCGTCGTCATCCAGCCATGCCAGAGATCCTCAAGATCTATGTTGGTATTTCAAGAAGAACTTAAAGCAATTTCTGAATTTTTTTTAACAAATTTGTTTAACTCAATGCTCCTACAGCTTTGAATGATGTAATTTAACCTAGAAGAGGACATGCCAGTAACAATTACGAGGAGGTTCAATAAAAACAGCCATCTTAATTAAACGTATTTGTCTGTTCCTTTTTTTAAATTAAATTTAATTCTGTGTTTATTTGTCTTTTTTTCTCAGCCAATTTGTGCATCCGTATTAACGATGAATGGTTTTTCAACGTAATATAAAATCTCTAGTTAAATTAATTAATGTTCAAATGCTCTAGTGAAATAATTTGGATGGCCGCATTTTTGCTATATATAATATATGCATTGCTGGATTGAGAAAAAATATTAAATACGATGGAAATATAACAGTGTAGTTCAAGAAATTTAATTAATTTGAAATGAAGAACTGTATTTAATAAGGATAATTTTGAGCCAGTGATATTTTTTCAAAAATTTGCTTTTTACCATAACTTTTTATTTGTAATTCAATTACTTTTCTGTTCGCAGATTTAAATTCTTTAGGAGAAATGATATGTCTGAGGTACATATTCTTTTAAACTGTATGAAAAATAATTTTCATAGTCGAAATTTTATTTAGGTATGGAGTTTCGTATTATGAAAACGCAAATGTTCGGTGTGAAAATGTTAATTTCTACTACCATCGTTTATCGTTCAGTTGTTAAAATTATGCAAATAGGCGCCTCTCTGCCGTCTAACCAACTCTGCTGTATTTACCTGATAAAAACATATTTTTTCAAGTTTGTTGGATTTAGCACTCCTAAACTTTTATCATGCCTAGAACGGCAAGATTTGTTTTCAGTGGGGAAAACAGAAATTGCTACAAATTGTGTATTTATTGTCCTTTAGACAATAAAATATACATATAGTTGCTCGTTTTATTCGTTTCGTTTGATTTTAATTTAATGCATTGTATTGAAAGCCATCTTCTCGCTTTACCAAAAAGGATTAACTCTTAAATAAAAATAATTATTTTGTTTAATTAGGAAAATATAATGGACGGTTTATGTAACGCATAATAAAATATTTCTGCTTCGATTTTTCAGCCAATAAAATTTATTTATTTATTTATTTATTTATTTATTTATTTATTCATTTATTTATTTATTTATTTATTTATTTGTTTATTTATTCACTTATTTATTTATTGATTTAGTTATTTATTTAGTTATTTATTTATTTATTTAGTTATTTAGTTATTTAGTTATTTATTTATTTATTTACTTGCTCGCTCGCTCGCTCACTCACTCACTCACTCACACTCACTCACTCACTCACTTACTCACTTACTCACTCACTCACTCGCTCACTCGCTCACTCACTCACTCCCT
Organism: Rhamnusium bicolor; assembly: GCA_029963845.1. Lineage (NCBI taxonomy): Eukaryota > Metazoa > Arthropoda > Insecta > Coleoptera > Cerambycidae > Rhamnusium > Rhamnusium bicolor. Next base: position 179,384 of record JANEYF010005678.1, on the reverse strand, counting down.
CACTCACTCACTCACTCACACTCACTCACTCACTCAATCACTCACTCACTCACTCACTCACTTACTTACTTACCTTACTTACTTATTTATAGTTACAACTAGCCAACAGACGAATCCGTTTACAGGGCAGTAAATTAAAAAAAACACATAAACGATACTAATTAACTTAACAAAATAACTTAAACAATAACAAAGTCACAGAAAGAACATGTTTTTTTACAACCCTACTATTACAATTAAAAATATCAATGTTTTCTGTTTGAACATATGGTGTATAAAGGTGAAAATTTCAACAGATTTGTTCTGGGAACGGACGAATAAAATAGACGTGTTTTAAAAGATGGAACATGGTGTAAGAAACAATTAAGTAATTCTGGATAGTCAATTTGGTTATTTAAAATTTTATATAAGGTTACTATTGATTAATATTTCCTTCGAGTATTCAAGTTATTCATGTGAAATCTTTGTAATAAAATATTTTTTGAAAATGTCTTGAGGGAGATAAACACCATCCGACTTATACCATAAAAACTTTACAAATTTCCTCTGCACTTTCTCAATATGAATTTTGTATCCCCCGATTTTAGACTAGGCAGTTTCCACAAGCCAATAATTGGCGCCCAACCTGCCAACAATAATAGTTTTACAATTATTATATAGTTTACCATCCATCGTCTTTGTAAATCTCTCGACTAATGTTTTTTTCAATATTCCGTCCTTACGAAGAACTTTTTGTTGACGAGTTTGAATTTCCACAAAGTTTATATAAAAATTAATTTGGCATAATTCACCAAAGGTCATAAGTATGCGATATCTGAAGTCCTTGGACACGCGATTTTAAATTCACATTATGAGTGCCTGACTTTTATAATATAGGCAAATTAGCATATCTTGATTAATTAAGTCGACCAAGCTAAAATTTCTCTACGTCATAAATATTCTATCAAAGCAGTTCTAAATTTTATCACAGTAGCAGTTTTAAATAATCTATAACAGGAATATTCTCAGGATGATAGCAGATAACCACAAGTAAATAATGATTTGCGTCAAACTAAATCCTGTTTGAGGTACTGCTATTTGCTTTCACGTATTTGCAGTAGTCTCCTTGATTAAGCACTAATAATATTGAAACTGGATATCAGAGGTTAATTTTCCATATGAAACTCGACATGAAACAAGTTACATACCGGAGGATTCAAGCTGGTATTGGCACTCACATAATTACCATAAATAAAAAAAAATTGTTAGTCTACAATGGTTAATAATTATCAATATACTAATCCAATAGCTATTTGGTATTTATTGAATTAAGTGTAAAAATAGTTTTTGGAGTTTGGATCATCATCAAATCATCAAATGCTGTAGTTAACATTATCTGTATTTACATATGTATTATTTTTTGTTCCTTTGTAATAAAGGCAATTATTGTTATTATAAATATGTCTTATGATATGCTTAAACAAGGGTGGTGTTTGTATTTTAGCACAACAGACCATTCATAGTTTAGTTTATAATTGTTCAATAATTATTTTTTTTAAATTCACTTCTATTGAGTAAAATAAATTATAAATGTTACAAAATATAATGAATGAAATGATATGACTATTTTAACACGCTTTTATTAGCTTCACCTGTATGTTTGCTTGCTTGCTTGTTTGTTTGTTTGTTTGTTTGTAACCGAATTTTTTGGACTCGATTTTGACCCACTTTAAACGGACAGATTTAATTGAAACTTTGTACACTTACGAAGAACCGGTAACAATACAATAATTTGATAAGTTTATATCATTATCCTGATCAGGATCGCCAGTCCTTTCCTCACGTATCCTCTGCGTGAGAGCAAGAGGCTTAATATTGTAATTATATTCCGTGATTTTCAGTTCGGTCGTTGGCAGAGCGGGCAAGTCTTAGTCGACGCGAAACGACGGACTCCTCGGGCGTGAGTTCAAATCTCATGGCTGAAAAAAAATATATATTTTTTTTCAGAAATATCTGTTGGATCGTAATATGTTATAATATCAGCATCAATAAGCAATATAGATATAGTTTAAAAAAACTACAAAACACGCTTTCATAGCACATCAAACTAAAAAGTGAAAAATAAATATAGTTTAAAAAAACTAAAAAACACGCTTTTAAAGCACATCAAACTAAAAAAGTGAAAAATAATTATTGATATAAACTGAAAACAATAATGAACGAAAAATACTAGTATTATTGTGAAAAAAAGCGTGGGGCGCTTTGTGCCATATTTTTCGTATATCGAGCAACCCACGCTTTTTTCACAATAATACTAGTATTTTTCGTTCATTATTGTTTTCAGTTTATATTAATAATTATTTTTCACTTTTTTAGTTTGATGTGCTTTAAAAGCGTGTTTTTTAGTTTTTTTAAACTATATTTATTTTAAATATAGTAGACCACAATAATAATGTAAATTTAAGAGTGTTCTCATATTTATTCTTGGTATTTTGTAAATTCTATCACTCAGTATCGATTCTTCCCATACTCAGATAGCCTATTGAATTTTGCTTTGTATAAAAGGAAAATAATGCGATATGAAGTTCTTGTATCCTCAATTTTCCGCGGCATAGTTTTTTTGGCAGTTGCTAGACGTGGGATTCCCACTTAAGATTACTGTCAATTATCAGGCATAAAAACGTATCTTCTATAATCTCTATTGATGTATTAGTCCACTGAAATAATATAATACCGGATATGTGGAATATAGAGCATATATTATGTATATTTTTGCTGTATTTGATCATATACAAATAACTTTTCTTTTGCATTTTAAATGTAACATAGGCATTTTTATATAAATAAATATCAATATATTCCAATTTTAAAAACATTTCAGTTCTTTTCATTCTGTCATATTTGTTGATTTCCCCAAAGGAGGCAGGAGGCAGATGTCAGGAACTGTCAATAAATTCCTCTATAAAACGAACGGTTGCTGTAAACAAACAACTACCTAGTAGGTACCTTGATGTTTTACAGGTAAGGAAAGGCAACACATATACCCTTGTTGATGTTTTTAATAATTAATATCATTTTTGAATTAGTGGTGCTCCACAAATCGTAAGCCCTAAAAGCTTTATATGCTCCCGGTGTTTCGGTGTTACTTCATTATTTATAAGCACCTATAAAGCACTTTCATGTTGTAAGTCTATCAAATGTATGTGTATGTGGAAAAGGAATATTTAGAACACAAATTAAATACATGTTATTGGAGTCTTTTAAAAAATATATTAAGTTCATTACAGAGCTTATTGCGATTTTCGGAATCTGAGAGAATTAAAAAAATGCGTAAAATATTTCTTTGAGGGATAAAATAAAGTTTTGTTAATAATTAATACAACAATGTAACATTGATTAACAAAAAAATACAGGTACTAGCTAAAACTATAACCATTAATTAAACACTTTACGGATAAATTGTATTCTTTATTCACTTCAAAATGTCGTATAATTTTATGTAAGAATTTTTTGAATTATTGCAAGAGAAAAGTAGATTGCACATTAGAAAAAAATAGATAGTACGTTGTGAAAAAAAATGAAAATTTAATAAATGTTACTTCTTAAGAAAATAAAATTTGCTACAAAAAAAGGTTTTATTATTTAAGCGTATAAATGTACTGGATTTCGAACAATTACCGATTGACATGAGGGGTGTCTTTGAACTTTGACAAATAAAGTGACTGTGTGGTCATAATACAAATATTATCTGACAATTCCTCTTAATATTAATTTTTAAAAAGGGATAAGTATCATACAAGAAGTTACAAAAAATTCCAACACCATTAAAAGAGCTTTCCAATAATACTCCAAGTGACTTATTTTACCTTATTACATATTTTTAAATACGTATAATAAAATCTTTCACATTTTTAATCTAGTATTTGAATAAAGATATGTTCAAAATATTCACGTCCGTAAATTGGGTGTCCTTATGTACTGTCAGTATAAGAGTTGCCAGATCTACTGCTTTAGTAGTAGATCTACTCCTTAGCAACTTGTTCTACTGTTATTGGGTAGATATCTATTTCATTTTTAAAATACTGGGAAAAGTATAAACATTTAAAATGTGATAATATAAAATTAAGATAGTCGACAGTCTGCTTACTCGTTTCAGGGTGCCTGCGTTTATAATCATTAGCTAGGCTCGCTCGTGCCAATGATTCGTGAACAAAGTGATCATGATTTGTTCCAGTACTTCTGACAATTCCCTAATTACCTTGCACATAGACCTCATATTTCCTTGACAGAAAGTATGAAAGGAAATCATGATCACTTTGTTCACTACGAACGAAAGCAGCTAGTGAATTCAGTTCAGTGTTCAATGAATCTTACATTCATACATCGTAGACGCCAATTGGATTATTTGATTTCCCCATTTTTACTAAAGTTATTGTGCATTAATATAAGGTGAGTTTTTAAATTATTTTATTTATTTAATTTACTTTGCATAAAAAAATTTTTTCGTTGGAACATATAAGTATATTGTCTGTTGTATTGTTTTTAAATGCTGTCACTTGAAAAAATTTTTACTAGTTTTAGATATTAATCTACACTTTCCTGTTAGACTTTCTACTGTTGAACTGAAAAATAATCTGGCAACACTAGTCAGTATGGTTTCATCATTTCAAACGCACAGTTTGATTAGAAATTAAAGACGATTAGGTCACCTGTGGAAGCTACTTTAAAAAACGTTCTATCAACTTCACCTCAAGGGTGAGTGGAAATAAGCTCCAACCTCAAAAGGTACCATAGTGTAAAAAAGTTTAAAACAATGCAAAAAAAGTTCCAGAAGCATAAGTTCTATCAAATATTTCGCTTTATTATTTATGCCATGTTTCTTACGATTGTAAATTCACGTTTCATCAAGAAACAAGCGTCGAGTTTCATTCGAAATCCATTGCATTTAGTGACTCTAATAACCTTTTTTTGTAGAAAATTTAATAAGGAATATTTTCCGCAAGAATAAAATTTTATGGGGCCAACGGTTTCTGAGAGAAAACGCCAAAAGCTACGACAGGGTGCGTTTGGGGTGGTTTTTGGGGATGAAGCGACCACTTTGGAACTTTTTTTGATTTTGAAAACTATTCATTTGACGTGTATAATCCCCAAGCGGCAAAATTTTATATTTTTTTTTCCTATTTATGCTAATATGGACTAAAGTGTCCGAATGCAATATTAATGGAGAGCATATGTTAGATACCTATTTAGCACCGTTGGATTCTTCATAGAAATGTGTGTACCTGAATTTGTTTTATTTAAATGAATAATGTGTAGTAATATATAATAGTGAAATAATTTAAAAACAAATTAAGTTCCCCTTCTTGATAAAAGTTAAAATATAGAGTGGAATGAAAAATAATATTAACTGAAAATTGTTTGTTAATTATTATTTACTAACTTTTACAAATCTTATCACAGATAAGTATAACATATATCTTTTTAAACAATTATTTTCCCCGGCTATTTGCCCAAACGCTGAAACTTGGATTACAAAAAAGAAAAATATGCAACATTATGTTCAGTACAACTGACTCAATAATGTTATTTTTAATTTCAACTATTCTGTCTAGTAAAACCAAAAATAAATAAAACACAAGGTATTCACCAGTTGACACTCACTTCAAAAAACTTCAAAATATCTACAGACACGTGTTTCTGCTTGCCATAGCGTCATCAGAGTAGCCGGCACATTTAAAGAATCCAAAGCAAGGAAACTTGTAAACCTTAATGTAATAAACATTAATGGCTTCAGAGAACAGAATAATTGAAATTATATAGTGGAAATACCCCTTAGGGTCAATGAAATAATTTAAAAACAAATTAAGTTCCCCTTCTTGATAAAAGTTAAAATATAGGGTGGAATGAAAAATAATATTAACTGAAAATTTTTTGTTAAATTGTAATCCAAGTTTCAGCGTTTGGGCAAATAGCCGGGAAAATAATTGTTTAAAAAGATATATGTTATACTTATCTGAGATAAGATTTGTAAAAGTTAGTAAATAATAATTAACAAAAAATTTTCAGTTAATATTATTTTTCATTCCACTCTATATAATAGTGCATTAAAAATTTTCAAAAATTTATCGCATGACAACGTGTTGCCTAGAAACTGCTTGAGTTAATTTTGATGTGATTTGACAAAAAGTGCCCGAAACGCAGTCGAGGATACTTTTTCAGTCAAATCACATCAAAATCAACGAATGCAGTTTCTTAAAGGCAACACGCTTTGAATGCTGAATTTTCAGATTATTTTTAATGCGCGAAATATATTTATCAGATTATTTCTCGAACAAAACATAGAACAAGAAATATGATTCAACTGACGTTTTGAGCTGTCAAGCCCAGTGCAATGTTCGCTGTCAATTTATGTAAAATTTTCACCTGGAATTCACTTTTTGCTGAAAGTTTTTTCTTATTGGTCCAAATTATCAAAATCTTGCTATTTCATTGGTTCTTATAATGTGAGGAAAATAGCCAATTCAATATTTTTTATAAGTATAAATTTTTTTGTGGGACGAACGGTTTCTGAGAAAAACGCCAAAAACTATGACAGAGTGCGTTTGGGGTGCTTTCTGGGGTTAAAGCGACCACTTTCTACTTTGGAACTTTTTTGACGCTGCAAACAAATCATTTGACGCGTATAATCCCCAACCAGCAAAATTTTATATATTTTTTTCCTATTCAACTATTTTGGTTTCAATATTAATAGCCTACTTGTAATTTCTACCAGAACTTTAGACCGCTAATGAAAATAATCACTCGCAATTTTGGATATCATATTCTTTTTTTCTTTCTAACTTCAATATTTCCTTGCATTTAGTTTCTAATTCAGTTTTGTAGTAGTTTTAGGTTGAAATTAATGTCATATGAAATATTCTTGGGGAATTTATTTTTAAAGCATAAAATTTTCTCCCCCTCTCTAAATAGAATATACATATAGATATGGCTTACGAGGCGTTTTCGTAGATTATAAATAGAACTGTTAGAAATGTTTTCACGTAAAAAGGAATTATTTTTAATTAAATTCAGTCAACAACTGCTAAATTTAAATATGTAAGTTATATTCAATTCCAGTTATAGAAACATAATGCCTAGAAAGAGGATATTTTTAGTTAGTAAATGTACTGATTTTGCAAATAGGGCAATAAGCTTAGGAAAAGTAATTAAATATGATTTGAACGAAACAACTACTCAGCCGGCAAATACCCCGACCTGCATTGGATTATACCTTCAAATCATGATAGATCGGTAACCAATATCATTTGTCAATTCCTAACTAGACATAGACCGGTTTCGAACTTATTAGCATACTGAGGAGAACTAATAATCCCTTTCACGACGAGCTTAATTTTACCTAGACTGACAGTCAAGACGGGTTTTTTAGATGAGTGCGCCATCGTGCGTCTGTCTTCAAGTTTTTTATCATTTAAATTATTTTTCCAACCCATATTTGTAAAAAAAAAAATTTTTGAATTGAGTAACAAATTGATATAAAATGCGTGTATTCAGTCTCTCAAGTCATTTAAATGGTACAAGCTCAAACTTGCAAACATCTCCCACTTTATATTATTTGTTGTAAAAACATTAAATATTACGCATATTAGGACATCGTGCGCATCCCGACATATAGAAGAGTTTTGACAGTTCGAAAAAACGCGGTTCCTGCAAATTTGATGGGTCACCTGTTTGCGTGTTCTTACGTTTCGTATCACGAAAAGGTTAAATACAAAGGTGGTGATTCTAATACTGATGTATGCTTCACATGAAATTTGATATTTACAACGATGTGATATGATATGTGCTAATAAAGACAAATTTTCCACGTCGCAGTCAATTTGATACAGTTCTCCAGACACATGAAATATATTTCCAGCAGAATGCATGTATTGGATATTACGCATACTAGTAGAATTTGGCCAATATAATAGGTCGTCAAAAATATCTGGTGATGACTTAGGTTGTTGTCGCTCTCCTGGTTATCAAAAATATTTTCCGACGGCTCTCAATCTCGAGTTAGTAAGTGATCAGTGATGTAATTCCTGTTTTCCCTGTAATGGTTTAAAATTTCACAGAAGTGGCTGAGGGTTCAACAGATTTTTTTTTTTTTTTTTTAGTAAAAGCCTATTTTCGGGTTGAAAATGTTCAAGAAAATATTAAATGAAATGCAATTTGCAAAACTACTGAAAGTACAAATATTGCCTGAACGTTATTAGTGGCATTCTCTAAATTTTTCCTTTTCTTTCTTGGGGCTTAGGTACTACCAAGAAAGAAAAAGAAAAATTTATTGTAATATTTTCCAAAAATCAATGGACGCCAATAAGATTCACATCACGTGGCTTCATGGGCTAGCGGTAAGGACACTTGCTCTCACCCTGGAGTCGTAGGTCGACCCCCGTTGGAAGAGCTAGGATTTTTTTAAACCAGAAATTAATCCTAACATACTCGGATATTAGGTATGTATCTGTTATTTTTTAATGTGTAGCCCTCTCCCGCACAAAGTACCTTGAGGTATCTTCAGAGTTACAGGGGATTGTATTATCCGTGGTGATTAAAGTGTTTGATGCTATATGTTCGTGCAGGCTTTCAATACTACATAAATTGGCATATAGTATAAAACGTAAATATGTATTTTTCAACTTAACCCGTTGAGAATTGGCGACAACATAAATAAGTTTTTTCTACAACCGAGCGAAAAGTGCAACTTTGCGCTTCCAAAAGAAAGCGCAAAGTTCCACTTTTCGAGGAGCGAGCGTTTTTTTACTTTGTCGCTCGCCGAGCGACAAAGTAAACGCTTAGTTACCATGGAAACCATAATAATTTCTACAAAAACATGTGCAGCGCAAATTGCTGCTCACCTTTTGAAATCTGAACTGTCAAATTTGAGGTTATGAATAATTATTAATTTTTACCAAACATTTTTATAAAAACACCGGCTGTAGAAAAAATCCTGTGTATAATTCGAGCGCAAAGTGAGCGACAATATATATCTTTGCGCTCTTCATACACAAATATCTATTTCTGGTGTTTCTTATTAGTTTCTTAGAGGTGAAATTCAATTTTTTTCTGGACTGCTTGTGATTTTTTAGGGCGAACCTTGGTGGATGACGTAATGGAGTCCAAAAAATGTTCTGTCTTATAAACAAATAAAACAAATGTGGGACATGTCCATTGCCAACGGACTAATTAGAAACCAAGCTCTCAGACAATAAATGAAATTGATAGGGTGGAGAGTCGTTTTGATGATGAAAATCTTCTTTGAAGTCTCTGTGTATGCAGTGCAATGATTGTTGTTCACTAAAATCTTTATATAGTTACAATAATTATACTAATACGATAATGGCATTACAGAATATTGCAAGATTATGTATATCAATATTAATTTTTAAAAATCTTATCTCCATGCACAATATTCCTTTCAAATATTTATTCTCCGGTAAAGAACACCATTAACTGTTTCTTAATTCCTGTCTTCTCATATAAACAGAGATATTATATCAGTTTTTTTACAGCTCTAACACAAGTAATGAAAATAAAATGTGTCTTCAAGATGAACTTACTGAAGTGAATTACAAATTCGTGAATAATTTAATTTTAAATAATCATGGCAATAAATATTGTGTCCAGATACATTACTAATATCAACAAGTTTAAGCCCACATGAAATATAATGTATTTCCTTATACTTTAACAATATTTTGACTTCCTCGTTCCTTCAACTATAAATCATCGACCAAATACGCGGTGCACCTGTTACACAAAAACAAACATTGTAAATGCGGTTTAACCCGCCGGCTTAGCTCTAAGAGATAAAATAGGTACGTACTGTATGAGTTTTATTATAATAGCTTAGTAGGAAAGTAATCTTTTTTAATCAAAATGTTTAAGAATAAGCACTGACGAAGAGTTTAAAAATATGTATTGATATCTATAATTTAAATAAAAACAAGTAAATAAAAATAAGTTCTATTTAGTATTTCTACATAATAGTTATTACTTTTATTGTTTTCAACATTACTTGTGAATAAATTTTAAATTTTTTAGCAACTTTCAATAAAATTAAAACTAAGAAAATGTTGTATCTATGCATATGCTTTTCAAATTCTATACAGCAATTAAATAACACTCCAAAATACATCTTATTAATGAGTAAATCAAAACTATATGGTATCTATTTAGGGAAACTAAATGTAATATATTTTTTCTCTAAGTAAAAGCGTATTATTATTACCGTTATTATTATTATTTGCTAGAAAAATATATGTATTAATAATTAATTAATTAATCTTCTGCTTTTTCTAATATTTTACAGATATGGTAATTACATAATATGCATTACGTAATATATTAATACTTTTATATTTATTTTTAACTTAGTTTGTCAAACATATAAATAGATTCAGTACTATTTTTCGACCAAATATGGTTAGGAATATCTTATAATGAAGAGAATTTCATCTTGTTTCACATTGTATTACATAACACACACACTTTTTTTAAACTTATTTCAACGGCAACTCGGTAGCTACTGCAGTATACAGAAATTATTTTCAAAGATATAGAATCTTTATTGTAAATATGATATTGGCACTTCAACCAACAATACCAACAAACCCTGTTTTTAAATTGGTTTTATGATTGTATAGCTGATGTGCATTTTAAAAATAAAAGTTCTCAAATAAAAGTATACATGGTTTAATTTTTATTCACGTTTGTTCACATGCTAATTTCATTTTGAAAAATTATTTTAAAATTCCAAATGCCTTATTGGACAAAGTTATTTGTCTCCCACATTTTTTAAATCATTCATTACTAAAAATAAACTTAACTTACGTAAGTTATTTTTATATTTGATACAAGATTTATAGGCCATTCTTAAATCACATTTCAAACAATAGTTTTAAATTGAATTAATTCGCTACTGTTTTGAACAATTGTTGTCAATTGTTAAATTACTTTTATATGGTACTTATGTTTTTGTATGGAAATAAAGCACAGAACTAAGTACATTGCTATAAATAAAAAAAAATCAATCATATACATCCATTATCCTCCAAGCATAATACAATAAAAAATTGATGGATGTCAATGAATGGTCGGTCATAATCACTCAATTGAGTGTAACATTTATAAACACTCACCCTCTGCTGTCAGATCACTTGCACTTAGAGCACGCTGCGTGACGTCACAGCTGGACGCTCGCGGTTCACTAAGAGCCAGGATAACCTGTGGCTCTACAGCAGTCGTCGGAAGCGTTTCTCGAATCCGACGCAGGGTTATTCGCTACGCATGGGTCCTTTTCACTAGAAATTTATGTATTCATTATAGTACATGACCTTACTTACTGTTTTGTAGGGGAAATAAGTAGATATTTAAGCATTTAATAATTAAGTTGAAAAATATACAAGTGGTGAAAATTACAGCGCAATTTAACAACAAAGAATCGAGTTTAAAATCGAAAGTGAATCGGTCCAAAAACAATACATTGATAAAATTGAAAATGAAAATAGAAGTTAAACCAAAAAAATTTTTTGACTTTTTTAAACACTAAAGAATCTCTTCCGTCTATTCTACATAACATGAAATATACAAATGTAAATAATCCGTCTGAAATTGTTTCAGCATTCGCCTTTATTGTTTTAATCTTTTGGAACCTAATATTTACTTTAATCCTAATAAACTTGGCGGTACTGTGCCAAATAACTTTTACATTATTTAGCTGATAGGTGTTGAGAAAGGTAAAAAACAAATTAAAGCAAATATGACTATGGAGCCCGATCATATACCTGGATTTCTTATCAGCGACTGTGTCATAATTCTCCCACATCCTTTGGGTATTATATATAATACGATTCTTAAGAATTCTGCCTTTCTATATTTGTGGAAATTGTCTAGTCACTCTTATATTCAAAAAAGGAAACTTTAATGATATAACTAACTGTTGACTAAACATTATATTCTCCAATTTTCATGTTAGCGACTGTTTATTTTCTAAACAACATGGTTCTGTCGCTGCAAAATCAGCAGTATCATATCTGATTTTCAAACCAAAATTTATTAGTGCAGTCTTAGATCAGAAAGATCAGATAGATGTCATCTATATTAACTTCTCTTAAACTTTTGATAAATTGTATCATAAATTGCATAGACTTTAATATTTTAGTACATCTACAGATTTCTTAAACCTTAACTGACCGCTGGCAATATGTCCAAGTTAAAGATAATTTTTTGCAAACATCCGGTGTACCTCAAGGTTTTATTCGTGGAATATCACATATGGACATAGATATGCAACAAGGCACTATGATGACAGTTTTGAGGAATTTAACTAAAACGCAAATTAATGTTTCCTCTTTTAACCTACATGAAAATCTCAAAATGTACAATATTGTGGTTATTGCAATGTCTGTCCATTTATAAACGATATTGCCGCCAAGATTGATGTAAAATATCTTCTGTACACTGATGGTTTAATAACATTTTGTCAAATTAACTCATTGGTAGATTGCGAATGTTTGTTAAATAACTAAAACCATATAAATGATTAATGCATCGAAAAAAAACCTATTTTTGAATGTCAGTAATTGCGGTATTGTGTCTTAACAAAGCAAAATGTTTGTCTTTTTGACTATACAATATCCAAAACATCTTTAATTAATAATGGAAAACATCTTGGTATTATTTTTGATACAAAATTAACATTTTTTGTTGATCACATTTATTCAACTCTTCTATTACATGATCTTTTAAAATATTCGGATTTGTTTTAAGAAACAACGATTTTAACAATATTCATTTATATAAACCAGTATTCAATTCTTTAGTAAGATCCAAATTAGAATATGCCTCAATTATTTGGAGTCCAATTACAATTGCCAAATTACAGCAATTGAAAATATTCCACGGCACCTCCTAAAAAATGCATACAAAAGCATTTGGTGATAAATATTTTTTATAAAATAATAAAAACAATAGGGCTCTTATAAAAATTTCGCCTCTTTCAAAAATTTTCACCAGGTATCAAACGTAAATCTATAAATCGCTGTTAAAATTTGATTGTTAGTAATATAAAAAAAAAACGAAAACAAATGTTTCATCATAAATACCATGTTGATTTAATAAATAAAACATCTGGCAATGCTGATATGCACTTTTTTTATTAATGGGGAAATATCATTATTTAGATTTATAAAATAGCACCAAATAAAATATTTGTGTTTCTTATTAATAAATATGAAAATAAGGAAGCATCAGTATTGCCTGTATTTTATATGATAATCCATACGATATTTAGGACGAATTATTTCTGTCAATTTTTCACTCTCATCAAGCAACAGGAAAAAATTAGCAGCGATTTAAAATTTTACGTTGGGATGGTCAATTGGCGACGAGAGCGTACTGATACCACCTTAACGGAAACAATTTTTTACATGGGTTTATATCACTAATATTCCTGTACTATTAACATTAAAATTTAATACTGGTCTTTAACTATTATGGTCTGTACGATCCAAATATATTTTTCAACATTAAAATGTATTGCACTAAAATGTATTACAAGTATATTAACAACGAGTGACTGCTTTGCTAATTTATTTATGACCGATTTCTGTACATCTACTATGTAATTCAAATTTATTGACTTGGCTTGATGTATTGACACTGCCAATATTCTAAAAACGGCGTTAATGTTTTCTGTGAGCTGGTACCGAGTGCATTTTTTAACAGCATTTTACAGGTATACCGTGTATTCATATTTGCTTACTACATAGGGAAGTATCATCGTTAAAATTCGGAGTAAAATGATAGCATGCGATGTGGCAAATTCCAGTTACATTTTGTATCTCTTGGGTCTCAACAAGCTTGACCAAACAATTCCCTATGTAGTGCTTTAAGATGAAAGCACGGTATAGCTTACCAATGGTATATAAAATATTGGCACCAAGTTTGTCTTTAATGGTAATAAAGAATAATATTCTTAGACAACGAATTTTATGTTTGAATTGAATTGAATTGAATTTAAAGACACCAGTTCATCCTGGTGTTTTTAAATTCAGTTCATGTATGAATATGAGTCAGATTAGTGGTGTATAAATATTGAGTTTTAAAATTTATAAAACAGCTTATATTTTATTATATTTAATCTAATTTCATTACAGCAAGAAGGGAGCTTCTAATTTCAAAATGTAATTTAATCTTATTATTATTTTAGGTGTCAAGAGAATAAACTATGCAGGATAATGTAGTTTCCCAACTATAAGAAGGCATCCTTATCTATTCAGAGGGATCGTCAGATTTGTAAATTAGTACTTCGTTGATCCTCCAAAAACACGAAGAAAAGTTTGACAGTTTGAAGGTATGCTATC
>JANEYF010005678.1:0-155000 GCA_029963845.1 Rhamnusium bicolor | reverse complement strand
GTAATGGATGGTTCGAATATAAATTCAACACTATTTAAATTTATACTCTAACTATACAATTCGGTTCGTGTTTTATTACCATCTATAATTATATTTACACTTAAAAAGGGCAGCCGATTATTATTTTCTTCCTCAACGGGGCAGGGGAACGGAGAATATCATTATATCATAAATTATACATTTCTTTTTTATTTGTTTATATGTATAGACCGAACTTTGTAATATTTAAAGAATAAAAGTTACAGTCAGATCAAAATACCTGTGATACGTCATTTTTGGCGCGCATGAGAATGTATAATAGTCGTAGTGACTTTTTCAATCAACAAAATATTCTTGAATTAAGCAATGTGGGTACTAAAGACATATTACATAAATTACATCAAAATCAAAAATGTTGGAGCAATGACCATTCGTTAGGGTCCTAGGAAATGACACATAATACAAAGACGTTTGCACGGCCTAAGTGAACAATCTCTGTAAAACACCCGTGCTTTAATTTTAGAAATAATTAATTCTTCGGTGCCATTATTTTATGTATTGACCAAACTGTAGTTTAAAAACTTTAAATCTAACAAAGAAGCGACAGACAATGGCGGATCATGTCCTTTGAGACCTCTATAATAGAAGCTATTGTAGTACTTTTAGCTTCCTCACTTTTAAAGTGAGGAGGTATGCGTCTTCGAAAAAGTTTTTTTTATTGATTTTCTGGAAGAATCTCGATTAATTATGACAAATAAAACAAGTGTTCAACAAAAAAAATTTTGCCTATATATCTGTGTGTTTCTGTGTTTGTATCCCGATAGCAGGCACATTTCTAGATGTTAAGGAAAATGATCAGATTTTTTGATGAGTAAAACATGCCTGCTAGAACGGGATCTAGGCCTCCAACTTTTTTTATTTTTAACTTTACTGAAAAATATATTCTTGATGAAAGATTATAAATAAGATATAACATATAAAGTCACTAAAATCATTTACGTAAAGGTTTAATAAAGCTATAAATTAATATTTTGTACACACATTGAGATTATGAAACTTATCATTCATTAAAGATTTAAAACTTCAAAAATTACTATTACCCTACGCTACGAAAAAACTTTGATACCCGAAACTAACAGTGGTTTTAGAGCAGTAATGTAAAAATAAATCTATATAAGAATAATACAAATTCCTTAATCTAAGAACGGTAACGCGCTTTAAGTAAAAATAATGTTTGTAAACTACAGGTAGGTTTCAATTAAATTCATTATCCTTATAAACGGTTATAATACCTTCATGTTACAAATACAAAGTTAGGTAACTTAAAACTTAAACTTGAAATTAAGCAGTTTCATCATATTTAGAAAATTAGGTAAAATGTCGAAAGTTTTACTAGGTAACACATCATCAAATTAAGTTGATGAGAAAATATGTCGAGGCAAAGATTTTGGTCGAGGGTTCTGCATAGTGTTGGTAAATAAAACAAGAATTAAACTAACTAAAAATATTTGATGTTAATTTTTTATATTTTTCTTGCAAATTGTATTCAATTTATACAATGAAATCTATCATTTAATGAAATTAACTCAGATTTTCGTACTGTTGTTTATGGAGTCCCTCAAGCATCAGAGGATCTTTTTAGGTTTTATACTTATATTTAGTGTCCTAGGTTCACTGTTAGGGTTGAATAACTCTTAAATGGAAAGAATGTATTTTTCTTTACGTCATACGATGTTCTCAATAAACAATCCTGAATGTGTAACGTTTCTTCGAATGTATTTAGACCACAAGTTAACTTGGTTACAGATATATTTTTTTTAATAATTTATAATCATTCATATGCGTATTTCGTAGTTTATCAAAAAAACTTTCTAGACCTGTCCTAACAGTTGTAACTAAAAGCAAAATCAAAAATATCATATGAAGTGTTGGTATTAGGTTACGCTTAAGCTATAGGGATGCTTGTGTGGAGTTACATTCAGATGCTCATTCTCATAATTCCATCTATGTAACTTTGCAATGTCTTGTCCGTAAGGTCAGGTTATTTTGTGAATGCAGTGCGGCCATAAGCAGGCCTATTGTGGCTTGTCCATATGAAGACTATACTTTGTTGTTTGGATCCTTACGTGTGTATCAAATTAGTTACAACTGCAACAACGCATTTATAGGATTAAGAAATATAGAGGTACGTATGTCTAGGCAGGCTAAGACATCTGACCAAAAACTTAATAATTGATAGAACAAAGACCCGATTATGAACTCATATCTCAGCTTCATTGACCAGCTTGTTTGTCACTTGATTAAGCGGCGTCGATATCTTTTTGCAATTATATTTTTATCATTATATTAGTAACTGTATGAATCACATAACTTGAAAATTGCCTGTGAACATTGACAAGCACTCAGTAGCGGCCGATAAAATTTAGAGTGTGCCCTATCTCAGTGTTGGAATATTTAAAAATATCTTTCTACAATACACGTCTATTGCTCAAAAGTGAAAATAACCTTTAATTTATTTACATCATACAGCTTGGAATTGTGACGTACGCGCAAAGATCCAAACAACAGAGTATAACTTGACCAATTACAATTCTCACATTCGATTATTTGATTATCATAATAATAGAACAAATAATATTATGTTGATTTTCAGAGATTAACAAAAACAACGGCAGACCTGAATTATTATGGATCAAAAATGCCTCCTACCGGGAAGGCTTTGAACATTTAAA
The DNA here is from genome assembly GCA_029963845.1 of Rhamnusium bicolor. Taxonomy (NCBI): domain Eukaryota; kingdom Metazoa; phylum Arthropoda; class Insecta; order Coleoptera; family Cerambycidae; genus Rhamnusium; species Rhamnusium bicolor. The sequence continues at coordinate 152,289 of JANEYF010005678.1, read as the reverse complement.
CACTGTTTAATTCAAGACTGTATTTATTCCGTCAATAATAATTATATTAATAAAGATATTAGTGATTTACTTATGTAAATTGATGTTTTTAACTTTATATATATTTTAATATTTTCATGTGTAGGCTTTGTACCTACTATTTTCTATTCATATTTAACCTGCATAAACTTCTTGTAGCAACACCAATAAACTTACTGTCTTATTGTAATTATTTAGCTATTTAGCATACTTATATTTTCTTTTATTGTCATAGTTTACTTTTTACTCATGTCATGTTCGTTCTTAGTACTGTATGAAATTAAAAATAAAGTCATTAGATGTTTTTATTGTTAATGATTAATCAATAATGTTAAAACCAATAAGAGGTACCTGTAGGTTATAACCTAACAATTGATACATTATCATATACTTTATAAAACTATGTATTTAAGTTTTAAGCAAGGTCATACTTTCCGTGAAATAATTTAATATTCATTCGATTAATGGTTTGAACCAGGCACGACGAAATAGACTATAAATTTAAAACGTGAATCATAAATTTAGCAATACTATCTTTTTTATTAATTACTTATTTTATCAGTATTTTTGAACTAAGTGCATGGAGGAAAAATATTTACTCTGTGCACTATTTATTATACCTATTATAAAATCCGTTGTGAGAGCTCAGTATTTGTATTAAAGGCTGCAATTATTACAGTATTAATAATTTTCGTATTGCATAAACACAAGTTTTAAACCACTCATTTTCATTCTTTGTATGCAGGAAATACATACGTGAGTAATATAACATTAGAATTCCATTAGACGTTTCTAAAATTACTAAACTGCACCAAAGTTATGAAATGATTTTGAATAATACTGAATTACAAATCATACACAAATGAGTAATACAGTGCTTCCGTAAACTAATGTATAAATTCGATGAAATCGAATTCGAACACTAAGTAACAAACAATTACTCTGGCAGATGGATATTTAAATACATTTCTCCATTTCTCCACATATAAAAAAAATTCAAACAAATTAAATATCCTTCTTAGTAAAAGTTCTAACAAATGAAATGGAAACATAGTAATAACAAAAATAATAATTGGCATTTTTTGTGTTTTATGTTTCCATTTTATTCCTTATAATATAGAAAATCTTCTAAAAATGTGTCCCGTGGGATCTTTAATGATACAAATATGGGACTGGTACCAATCTCTTCGCAAAGAAACGTAGACTACGAATTGACGTGGTGATAAGCTGTGAATCGTATTGGAAAAATGTTATGGCTTAAAAACAAAATGGCGTCAAGGAATTAGAGCACAAAATTTTTTATAGGATACTTATTACACTTCTAAAGGCCGTTACAGAATAGCTAGCCATATGACTTAAGATGTATGACGTATGACATAGACGTAAGAAGTCTATAATACTTTTTCACCGCATCAAAAGCCTCAGTTCTTATTTCTTCTAATATTAAAAAATGAGGACAATTTCATTACTTTTTTTCATGTTGCGATACATTATATCCACTTCTTAAACTGGTTAATGAAACTTGCATCAGTTTTAGTTCGTCCCCATTATGGGTTTTTTGACGCAGCCTATACACACTGAAACATGTTGCAATGAGTATCAACTCTGGTTTAATGCTAGTCTATTATTCTATTACTGATACTACTCTAACATCTGCAACTTGCATCATGAAACCTGGGACTCCGGTGCGTGCATTGCAACTTGTATCAGTGTATGTAAGCTGCTTTAGATAAAGTTTATGGTCATCTGTCAATGTAGCGAAAGTAATTCTAATTGGTTGAACATTTTACGTCGAACACAAACAAACGAAATAATTCACCAATATAAAAATTATCAACTTTGCTTACAGCTATAAATTTTTGAGAAAAAATTTATTTTAAATCAATATCTAAAATAAGCTTCTCAAAAAATTTAAAATGTGTACGCTACTCACACACTTTCTTTAGATGAAATTACTTTAAAGACTTATTAGTACCCCAACTATTTTAAATTGCAGGAGGAGATTTAATTATGAAGATCCTTTTATCTTCTTCACCATATCGATGGTCTACGTTTTTAAAATTATTTCGATTGAATACAGGATACATACATAATCCCAAGAACGTATTTTTATGGAAAAATTATCTACATGAAATCATCACAGAGGGTGTGACATGAATCTTAACTTTAATGACAACTTGTATTAAGATCATATTTAATATGCACAAAGTTATGACGGATTATTTCCTATCTATAGTACGAGAGACTAGAGTATAATATTCCTTAGTTCTTGCTGCTTAATTCGATAAGTAATTTTAAAATTTCAGCCGCATTCTGAATGATAAATTTCATTTTTGTATTCTCAACTTGTAGATATGAGTACAATATGTATGGGACTAAAGCTTCTGCCACAATAACTACCCCCTAGTGAATGTCACGTCAAGGCATTCACAGAACATCAAATGAAATAATTGAGAATAGATTGTGGTATTCCATGTTCCTAACACTGACACTCACTTATTGTATGCACTTGAATGTTTACCAATATGGGCCTATTCATGTCGAGCATAGCAGCTAATTTGATTGTTTGTATCGCCCAGATCTAATAACCATACAAAAAATGTGCAATGCATAGCATAATTAAGAGGAAAAGTAAATACATTATTTTTTGTGAAAAGAATACAAAAGTGTTTTGCCGCATATGTATTTCTGACCTTGTAAAACTGAAAATAATATCATTGTCTCGTAGAAAACTCGTTGCGCGTGCCAATTATTTTATACATGAATACCGTGTGTCCTAAATTGCGATCTCGGAAACCAAAAGTGCTACAAGGTGGGTTAAATGAGATAAGTTTTAGCAAATTTTATGCTGATTGCAAATCCGTTAAGAAATCATGGCTAACTGAATTCGTTTTTGGAATTTTCCAAAAAAGGAAATTTTAGGATTTTTTTTTGGGGGGGGGGGCAAAGAATTGGGGGGGGGGCCAGGGTTTGGATTTTAATATTAGGGGGAGTTTTTGGGTACCAAAATTTTGGTGTAAATTCGAATGTTCGATATTTTTTTGTTTTCGAGATATCCGAGGTAACTTTTGCTTTTCTTATGGCAGCCATATTGAATTTCTCGTTTTTCAAATTGCGCTTAAAAAGGGCTTTCAAATGAGTGTCGAGGAAAACTGCTTTTCAACGGACTAATTTAAGAAAAGTTATCCATTGCTTAACAAAACAAAATAGTAGGTCATGGAAAATCAAAAAGTTTTGATTGAATTTTGATTTCATGGATATACCTAATACCAACCATTATAAAAAATAACAGTGATATTAAGGTTACCAGTTTGACGTATTTAAATAATTTTAATTTTCTGTGAAAATACTGAACATAATCATATGTAGAAAATTTTTTAAAACAACGTAATAGAAGAAATATAGAAAAAAAGATTTAATAAAACTATAATATACCTCCATTGTAATTTTGCATTACCTATAGCTATTACTTTCTGTAGCTTGTCCGAAAACCCCCACTCTCTTCCAAAATATCTATAGTTTCCGGACTTTTAAAATCATACACTTCATGTTTCATCGTACCCCACAAACAAACATCAGGAGGGGTTATATCAGGCGAGCGGAGAGGCCACAATACTGGTCCTTTATTTGAAATTGTGCGGTTACCAAAATTTTCCTAATTGCAACATTATTAGTATTATATACAGGTCAGCCATTTTGTTGGAAACACAATTTATTTATTTCTTGTTCTGTAAAAAGCTGTCTTATCTCGGGTAAAACTTGATTTTCTAGAAGTTCACGATAAGCTGCTCCCGTTAAATGGTTGTGAAAAATAAATGGACCAATTAAATGCCGATTTACAAATAATAATTAAGGGAAGGGTTATAGGCAGATCATAGGAGTAGATTAGGAAGAGAAAAGTTAATACCTATGCCGCAACATTTATCCAAACCTAATTTGGAATCTTCTTTTCGTAGTTACATATGGATTTTCTATGACCAAATGGTGATAATTGTGCTTGTTAAAGACTCCACAATTTGTAAAACGACTTTCATCAGTCCATATACCTCTCGATTGAAAATTAAGGTTGTTCTATGTTTCACATTTCTGATTGTATCAACTTAAAAATTCAAGTCTTCTACCAAAATCATTATTGTTTAAAACTTTTAAAACCATCATAGGTTTGTACGGATGGTATTTCCTTTGTTTTAATGTATTGTGTACAGTTGTCTTAGGAATATTGGTTTCGCCTGCAATTTGTCACACTGATATGCGGGGATTATTGTTAACAGCTTCGAGAATATTATTTGGACGGTCAACATTAGCAATATCATACCGGTATCTTTTATTACCACAACTCCCGTAATTTAACAAATTGCTTCCAATTCTTTTAAAAACTGTTCTATGTGGTTGCATTCTCCTCGAAAATATTTCTAGATAGGAACCCGATTCGTTTTGCGAGTTTCTATTTACTTTTAAATAACATTCTAACATTAAATTTTTCTTCATTTGAGAATTTGTGCACCATTTTATAATAATCACACCGCACAGCCGTGATTTCTTAACGGATTTAGAATCAACTTAAAATTTGCTAAAACTTATTCTATTTAACCGACTTTGTAGCTCTTACCGTTTCCGAGATAACAATGGTGAGCATAGAATTTGGAACATACGTTATACCACTTATAGCAAAGTAATATTTAGGCTTTAGAAATAATCTTCTCATTGCATCTTCACGCTCAAATCTCAGTAATAAAAACGCAGTACTTCTATTAGAGATCGGGGGGATATATAATTACCCTGTCGTTTATATAAGATACTTCACTCACTTAAGGTAATGCAACATTTCTACGTTAATGACATTCTGTTTTTCTATCTATTTTATGTAAAGCCAGTAAATCTGTAGATAATTATTTTTGCTAAGTTTTAAATTCCTTCTTGAATGTAAATAGTAGATATTCACTATGCCTAGCAAAATAATATTTAGGCTTTAGAAATAATCTTTTCATTGCATCTTCACGATCAAATTTCAGTAATGGAAGAAGATTTCAACCCGCTACTAAGGGAATGCCATTATTTTATTTGAATGTGACAATTTGCTTTGATATGGTAGTTTAAATTCTGAATTCCATTTTTTTGCTAATAAAATTTAGGACACAACGACATTTTAGTTTTCAAAAAACTGTATTTAGTTTATCCCACACAGCACAAGGCTGTTCGATGATATGTACATACATGGCACAGAATCAGTCTGTACACATGGTAAAGAACATCCCAATATCACAATTTGGTATCAGAAAATGGTATATGATGGATGTCCTGAAGGATGTACGAAGGTTAACATATGAACATTTTGGGCTTGAGGATATTTTGGGATAACAGAAGGCATCTTAAAATCTACACATTGATATTCCAGGATATTCTTACTATGTACTAATTAGATTATTCCAGTTTAAATGAAATTCTAGAATATATAAAGAAACAATTTAAAACACAAAAAAAACACAAATAAATATGCAAATATAAAATACCGTTTTTTTATGTTTGGAAATAGACAAAAAAAAAGATTTTCTTGTATATGCATAATTATTTTAACATGAAATGTATTTTAAATTGTACATCTTGTAGGTATGATAGGCTTGATAGGTGTGTCACTGGTCATTTTAAATATATCCGTTAATATTAGCGATAATAACAAATTTCTCAGTAAAAAAATTTAGCCTATAAAAAGAAAATTTTAATATAAGGTCTACTATTAACACAATGAAGAAAGAACAAACAAAATTAAATTTCACTACGTTCTTTCACTTTTCCAAGGTATTTTTTATTAGTTTTTCAGTTACTATATTGTTATGATGCATCAAGATATAAAATTTATAAAGTACATTTAATGTACTTTTATTTTTAACTGTTGTATACTACATAAGACAAGATAAAAACACTAAGCGCAGATTATATTCAATGTGGAATAGGGTATTTTACTAAAACAAGCGATAACCCTATAAGTAAAGAATATTTATAAAATGTATCACTGCTCATTATTAACTAAAGTATACAAAGGAAAATATCACACATTAGGGTGGCGGAATTCTCTTTGACTGTCTTACTAAGTATGGCATTTTTAAAGTAATAAGAGTGTCTTTAGATTTAGTTTATATTATGCGTAATTCTTTATTTTAAGCATTAACATCTTTAATTAACGCTTTTTCTACCTTATGAGATATGAAATTAAGGATGTAAAACACTCTAAGAATAATTTTTTACTGAAATATTAATTTCTGAAAGTAATTTATAAGTAGGTATCACTTTTTCAAATTCAGGACTTAACATGATATAAAAAAAAGCATATTGATTTAAGATTTAACTTGATATAATATGAATATATAATTTATGTCACTCAGTCTACTACAAATATTTCAGATATATTCAAATGGAGTACATGGAAATAATTTTGAATTTAAAAACCATCACTGGTTGTTGAGGTGATCGCAGATAACATGATAATTTGTCATACCGTTAATACCCGAGAGATTCAGAATTGGAGTGTTGATGGAGACGTGACATATTTTTTAAGTTGAATTATGTAAGGAGAGCGCAAATTTTGTGCTGTCAGCTATATCTCTGATAAAATTCATTTTTGTTTATTAAAATGTGTAAGGGAGGAAACATTAAACTTCATAAGGAATAATGACGAAATTTGATTAATCTAACTTGATTTATCTGACTTGGTTAGGTTGGGAGAACTTATAATATTAATAAAAAATATGTGAACACAGAAATTTTTACTTTAAAGGTAAATAAACTTATTAACCTCACATTTCTTCTTTTCCAAACCTAAATTTATACGTTTAAAAACAATTTCGTGATTTTCTAAACTGGGATATACTCAATTTATAGTTATAATTCTTATATTTAATCTGAAATAATAGAAAAAATAAGTCATGTTAGATTGCGGCTGAAAAAGTAGTGTTAAATCTTATTAATTAATTCACAAAAGATAATTTTTTAACAGCCTTTTATAGCGCTGTTTATAAGAAATCATATCTACCATAATAATTATACTAAAAATTTCAAATTAGAATACAATGTTACCTGAGGGTTTCTGCATACCAAATTTTAGTTATATTTAGCTTTATTTTTTATACACTCGTTACTACTTTAGTTGTGTTGAAAGTCAATGGACGTAATTTACCACAGGTATTTTTGGAGGATTATCATTTGGAGGGCATATATCTACATAAAAACCAGACTTGTTACCATAGAGTTGATTACGTTAAGTTCCTGTAAATGAATATTTTCATTAAAGTAATTATTCAAAATGATATCCGTTACCTCCATATAATAATACAAACGGCTTTGAAAGAGAGAACTAACATTTGCAAAAACTTATCGCGTAAACTGACAAATATTCATGTATTCAAAATATACTTTATATAAGAATCATCTTGTTGGTAAACTAATTTATTTTCATTATTCTCCACTACATATTGTATTTGGAAAAAGAAGGGAACAATAACTCACTAAAATGAAGACCGGCTGTGGGCGTACTACTATTTCTCTTTACACTTTATGGAAATTATACCGAAAAATTAATAATATCTAGCTACAAGCTACAAAGAGATTGAGCTTAAAAGTAGATTCCAAGTCAATTATTTGGCATTACAAATATTTGGCAAACATATGGTATTATTAGCTGACTTCTCAATCCAATATAAACATATTGTATATGGGTAATGGTTACCCATTTACAAAACTGTGCGCTTCATAGTGCATAAAACAACCATGATACATTTTTGATAAATGAATTGTATGATCCTTCTTAAACTACATACTATGAAGGAACTACAAGATGTATCTCACTCACCCTATAAATCTCTTTACCACAGTAATATGAAAGATATCCAAATTAATATGTAATACTATTATCCATTGGAATATCTACACGAGATTGTATTTACGTCCAGATTCAAGTTATTCCATCTAAATCGGAATGTTAGTTACCATTTGCAACAACAAAGCATAATAGAAACAGGTATAGTATAACTTGGATTGGAGCGAATATTTTAATTTCCGCTTGCATATTCAAAAATATATAATATTCATAGATTAGTAGCAATAAAATAACTTTTACTTAATCGTAGAGTTTATCAGTCAAAAGGTACTTATTAAGTTGGAAAGTTTACAGGTAATATCACGTTTTACAGGATTTCACGATTTCTTATAAACACGCGAAATCTCTATACGTTTATATTATGTTTAACTCGTTTTACTTCAGAATAAATCACGAAAAATACTTATATTCTACTGACACTTCTAAGCATTCAATAAACTTGTAGCTTTGATGGTAACAATTCATGGGATTATTTTTTTTTAACAAGGGACATATATGGTACACTATTCCACCCAACTTGAATAATTTTTCATCATCAACGATAATATATAACTTGTCATATTTACGGGTGTTGAAAAGGGTCATTGAATAAATGTTATTGTAATAAGCATATACCAGGGTAGAAGTTTTCATGAATAAATATTTAAATAATTTATTACATTTTTTGCATGTATTATATTGCAGTGTTGTAACTGTTCAAATTATATTTATTTTAATATTTTATACACATGAACGGTCGCTTTCATTTTCTGAGACTTTTATGTGCATCGAAATATTTAAAAATAATCAAAATACTTAAAAAAAATCGGCTGTTATGTCAAATGCTTATGTACGGTTGATTTCAATAAAAACTGGTACACTTTCTTTTAGCTATGTAAATCATTCGTTCTTTGATTGATATTAATAATCTTACAAATGTCACTTTGACGTAAATCTGGGGTAAATCACCTCTTCTCCACCCCCCTCTCGACATGCCTGGCCAGCCCTATTTACAGACATATTCACACAACTAAACTATTAAGATTTTCGATTACAAGAGTTATACCAGTTTTTTTTGAAATCAAGTGTACATTTTATAAATTTGTGTTTAATTATTAGTTTGTAATTATGACTAATGTTCTTTTCCTCTAATATTTTATTTGGACATCAAATTCAGCGAATGTAAGAAAATAAAACCAAATGATCTTTGCGACGTTTCGGAATAATATATTTCCCTCTTCAAGTGAAGAAACCTGTTCAAATATATTATTCAGCCCGTTCAGGATCCATCCACAACAAATTGCCACTTGGTGCTACTAAATATATGATTTTCTTCTTTTTTCCATTTTTATTAATATTTCTTTTTATACATACATACTGAGCAAAATCAATTTTGGTATTTTAGGTTTAACAATGAGCATGAGGAAGACAATACAATGTTGGTAATTGTAAGTATAAAATAAGAATAGAAACGACCATGCCCTCCACCAATTATTATTCTCAGTTATGCTCACATCCCACCCATATAATTTATTTATCGTTCTATCCTTATTTTATATTTGTATTTGTCGGCATTGTGGTGTCTTTCTCGCGCTCATTGTTAAAGGTAAGATACCAAAGTGAAGATATGCTCAATCTGTATATTACTAATAAAGATATGCAGTTGCCACATAAACGTATAATACATTAGCTCATTGTCATTCATTATATACAAATAGACAACAAATATGTATATAAAAAAGAAAAATAATACAAATACATTAAACCAAAAAAAGAAAATGATACAAATATATTTAACCAGATTATTACTAATAGAGATGTAGTTAAAAAATTTTGTAAATGAACATAAATTGAGATCTATATTTGATGGCACATTATTTAGAACGTATGTGACTTCGCGACGAGACTATTACGACTGTAATTTAAATGATCAGAATTTAACAAATCATTGTTTCTTGTATTAAATCTTGGAAGTCTAAAACTAAAGTTATAAAATTTCAGTAAAGTCGATTTTGTTGTTAATAATATTAAAACCAAATCCTTGTATAATTTTAAAGCGTGTTTTATTACGAGACGTAATATCTAGCAAGTGAATACGTTCCTCATGAATAATTATTCATATCAATGTGCAACTTAAATAAAATGAAATATACTATTTTCAGTTGTACTCTTTCAAGCCTGTCTGTCAGACTGATATTGTGGGTTGGAGATAATACAACAATATTCTAATATTGATCTAACAATTGAATTAATGATTTTTAAAATACTAATAATATCAGTGAAATCCCTCTATTTTTTTAATAAAACCACATAGACGGTTTGCTCGCTTGAATTCATTCTCAATATGTAAATGGTATCTTAACCCAGCGTCCAAAGTAATGCCCAAATCACAATTAGAATCTACTCTTAAAAGTTTTTTCCCATTCACGAAATAATCAAATAAAATATTACTCTCCTTTTTTAGAAAATGTTATTATTTTGGATTTATTTATGCTAATTTCTAAACAATTTTTTGCATCCCAGTCATAAAACCTGCCAATATCACACTGAAGCTTTTTAGCCACTATCAAAAACAGCAAACAATTTTAAATCATCTGCAAAAAGAAGAATTTTGCAAAATTGAAAATGTACTGAACATCATTAATAAATAGTGAAAACAGAATCGGTGAATGATGTCCACCTTGCGGAACGCCAGAAATGACATTGATATTTCTTGATTTGTTTTGTCCCATTTTCACAATTTGGGTCCTAATTCTTAGATTTGCTTTTATCCACGGCAATAATGTACCATTAATGCCAACTTGTGTGACATTTTTAATGTGTAAATGAAATATATAGAAAATGATCATTTTGTGTACTACAATTTTTGTAAAAATCGAATTATTATATGAATTAAACATATTATCAGCTACAATAGATTCCAATAGTTCAAGTATAACAGAACATAATAAATCACATCTGTAGTTTCCTATGTCTGCCTTTGAAAACGATTTGTGAATTGGTGTACTATAGGTTAATTTCCAAATAATAGGACATTCACTTTAACGTTTTTAATAAATATGATAGTATTCGTATACCATCAGACCTTGGGTTGGTATTAGAATTTAATGATGATCATTTATCAAAAATTAAATCCTTTTCAATATGTATAGTATTTAATATGAATTGGTTATCATAAATGTCAATGTTAAAAATAACTACGTCAACATCGTATCTGACTTAAACATACTTAAAATAATCAGTAAACATATCACAGATGACCTTAGAATCAACTGTTACCATTAATATTCAGTTGATCAGGTGAGGTATTGTTCCTATACTTAATATTTATGTATTTTCAAAGAGCCTTAATATTTGACAGTGAATGAGATTGTGAAGATTCAACAAATTTATTGGGATCATTATTAATTTGACAGTTAGTGATCTTAATTCTTTGTATTGAGCAAGAAATTAATCTTTATTAGTTTTTTTATATTTATTGTATATTTTATTTTTAGGTTTTAGAAGTTTTTTGTATGAAATTAATACCAACAAAGATAATTTCCACTGTTAAAGAAATACTTAGGAACATACATGATGGGAATATTCAAATGTAAGAATCGAGAAGTATTTGATTCCCAAAAATTCTCGCTATTCTCAAGAAATTTTACAGACGTATTCGAATTCCAAGTCCGGAAAGATGATACTGCGATAGAGACGCTACGCTGGATCGGGATTACCGGTTCTCGATTCTGTTCTTGGTCTCAAACTGCAGTCTGCTCATCGATCCTCGATTTTTTCTTATTTTTCGGATCGGCTTGGGTGGATTTGATTTCTTCTATATGAATTTGCCACAGTACGAGCAATGCTACGTGTGATGCAGTGCGCAATTTATTCCATCACCTATTCTTGTTGTTCTCGGATCTCGGATAATCATTTGATAATTAAAAGTACTAGAGAACCAAGTACTCGATTCTTAAAAAAGATTCAATTCTACCCATCACTAATTATAACCTAGCAAATTAGTATTTTGTGTCAAAGTTTTGCTTATAACTTAAGCTATAAAAATGATTTACATTTACGTTATTAAAGAAATCTTAAACTTGTTGTAGAAAAGGTAGATGAATGACTTCCTAACTGATGGATAGGGTGGAGAGAATCCATACAATGATCAGCTGTCAGCTGGATCTCCAGATATTAGTCCTCGGTATTCTTTTATTGGGCTAACTGCATTTATAAAATCATAAAATATTTTCTATCTATCTCCACTATGAATCAATTATACCCATGTAATCCCACGTCCCATGAGACACACTGTATAGTAAAATAAACAAATCGTAATCACGCTGGATAAAATTTCTCAAATCGGATATCATGAATTTTTATATCTTTACAAAATATGAAAATGTTCCTTACATGTATATTTAATTAACATAAAATAAGGAGGAGGAGAAAGTGACAATGAGTGAGAGAGTGAGTGGTAGAATATCCAAACATCATTAAATTAGTGAAAGCTTCGACAAACTACCCATATTAGTTTAAAAACTTTATTTTCATATACATGTAAAATGCATTAATTCTGCACAGTCCAAGCGTAATAATAATATTTTCCTGTCCAATAAATCGTTTTATTCAATTGTGAACATACTTTTTACCAAACTCATATTTACATAAGATTTTCTCTTTTTGAAATATAAAAAGGATTATTATTCTTTTTGTCATCATATTCTAAAATTTTATGTACACAAAATTAACGAGTTTTTCAATGAATTATTTGATACGGGTTTAATAAACACCGTTTGCGTCTGCAGCTTGAAAAATTACTGTAGTTGCCTATTCTTCATTTTTTTTTACTTGAGCAGCAGTGTAATCAGTTGATTTTATTTATTAAAGTGTAAATTCATATACCTATCAACGTTTACAGAAATACCCAACAGAGGAATAATGATTTATATTCAAACAGATTTTATTAAAATTTTAAAGCATATCTACAACTTCATTTAGCAATAATAAAATGTTAATAAGTGTGTCTAACAAATAAATAATTATACACACAGTAACCTAATAAATAATAATAGTAATGTAGTATATTTAAAAAAAAATGCAAATACAATTAAAAATATAATATATAGGGTATAAATAAACAGAGAAGCCCCGCAAAGGACAGGGATCGTTGAGTGTGGGGATATAGTCATAGTATGGAATTTCAATAAAAAGTTATGAGAATGCAGGATTGCATGTAATTAGGAGTGCTACATAAAAGAACAGTGTCTTTGAGTTTACAGCACACCTAAATATATCTCTACAAGTTATTAGCAAGATTTTTGAGTTGGGTGGTAAGTATTTTACCGTAACTAATATTCAACTTCATAATAAATATAGTTCTTATACAAGTAATTTAGTAGACAAGAAGGTAGAAAATGAAATTTGTTTATTTATTTATTTATTCGCTTTCGTTATTAAGAAAGTCACACTTTAGATAGTTGTTTGATATTATTGATTATTTGAGTCAATTATTTGATGTATCTATAACTGTCTGTAATCTATAACTGCCTAAAATCCATGGTTATACTTATTTCTTAAATAGTATTAGCAAGTTGATACGTTACACATGCACATTGTTATGAATAAAGCAAGTTCGACACACTTTTGAGAATCATAATTTTATTCACAGGAATAGGTGTATCAGTCTACCTTCTATTAGAGAGAATGGATTATAACTGATCTAACTTTGGGACACGTTAGGATTTATAATGGGTCTTATCATTATTTATTTTAGATAGTGGTCAATCAACCTTCATAACCTATTTACTTATGCTTAAAAATAAACATGTTAAAAAAATAAGAACAAGGTCCAAGGGAGCATGTAGTTGTAGATATTGATCCAAATGTAGCTGTGGGTATTGATCCCTCGTTCCTCCTGGTGAAAAGGACAGTTAGACGTTGGAATGATTTTTTTTCTTTATCCATTTAAAAGTCAAGGCTAGAATAATTAGTAATAAGATTAATAAGATGATCCATGAGTAATTGAATTCCATAATATTTGGCAGATAGTGGATGTGTACTTTATATGCATTGGCAATTTGTATTTGCGTTGAGTTCAAATCTCGAAGAGAAGGAATGGAAATGTCCGTGGATGGAATGTTTTCCAGAGAAATGTTTGATAGAAGAAAAGTAGTTTTTCAAGTAAGTGTCGTCTCATAAGGATAAGATTGATTATTGACATAAGATTCACAGTGGGGTGTTAATGATATCCTGGTATTTTGGATCAATGTTATAAAAAAATTTTTTGGATGACAGGTGTATTCCATGGTAGTTGCAGCGTCAATGATAACGACGTATTCTATTGTTGACAGTTATTCAACGTGTGGGCTTTTCAAGTGAACATGTGAAATTTTGGAAAATTCTTCAGCTCGTCTTCTTTGTAGTAGTTCCACAAAACATTCTTCCGAGTTCTGTAGGTTATCTTCTAGGAAATATGTGTTTTCGACTGCTATTGGTAACTTCTCCATCCATTGGTAATTGTCGTTTGAATCAATAGCCAGGAATGGTTTTTTAGGTATAATGGTAATGTTTTGAATAGGTACTAGAATGACTTGTAGGAGTGATAGAGAGTTATGAAGCGTTAAGATTGGTACTGTAATTGCAATGTATATAGTATTGTCCTGCTGTGAAAAATAGGATTTGAATACCTGAAAATATGAATAAACCTGTCTGAATTTTAATATTTTTGATTTTGGATATAATAATCTTAAATTAGTGAGAATTGTTTGTATATCTTTAGTGTCCAAAAGAAAAGGGCTGATTGTTTCTAATCTGAGGAATGTAACAGTTTTTCAATTTGTTGAAAGTAGCTATAATATTAGTTCTAATTGATTAATTATTATTTGTCTTTGAAATCTTGTGTTAAGATTTATTTTAATATGTTGTAGATTGTCATTTAATTTTTGTTGATTCTGTAAAATTTTATTCATCATAGTATTAGTTTTATTTGCAAAGGATGACAATGGAGACGTACGTAAGTTTAATTCAGTTGCTAATGATTTTTGGTTTTTAAGTAATGTATTTATTTTTGATTCAAAGGTATTAATGTCGTCTTCTGTAGCAATGCCAAACAAAGATTTTTCAACAGTACCTACGAAGTTAAATAAACCTCTTTTAACTCTCTTGTGTGGATTAAAACGTCGTGGAAATAATTTTTTATATTCCTCATTTATGATATGTTCTAAATTTTCTGCCTGATTTATTAAGGTAATATTAATTTTGTCATTATTATTTAGTTTTTGTATGCGTCGTTTAGCTTAAATATTGTGTCATAAAATGTATTAATAAGTGGTGCTAGGTCTATTTTATGTAAGAAAGTATGATAGTCATTTATTAGGTAGATGTCAGTACACATGGTGAGAAATAATGTGTGGTGAATTACGGGGTCGAAGGTTATATCGCCCATTACTAGTTGAAGGAATCGATAGTGTCATCAGTATCGTCATTGTTGACAAGGTGATCCTGTAACAAATTCTCAGTATTAATTTGATCGTCAGTCGTTCGTGGTTTTTGTATTTTGTTTTTTGTACTGTTCCCCTCGGAGTGGTAAGGGTTATGTTATTGTCTTGTATAGCTTTTACTTTTTTAATTTTAACAAATGTTTCGCGATGCGGTTTCCTGTACGAATGTATACGGTTTGATCTTTTTTGGCTGGTTCTGTTTCTTGAAGATTATTATTTCTGTTGTTAATGAAAGTGACCTTATTTGTTTGATTTTTTGTTTTGTAATGGCATATAATTTCTGCATGTTAGTTTGGTGATTGTCAACGTATTGTGAAATTATCATTTGTGGAGTCATATCATATGGGCTTGTTCGTGGTCCATGAATTATTTCAAAAGGTGTCATTTGTGTTCCAGAGTAAATGGAAAATTATATAACATTACTGCGAGTCATTAAATGTTTGATGGACTTTTTATGTTCTATTCGTAAACATCTGATAGAATCTGCTAAAGTGGAAAGGAATCTCTCAACAGGTGAGTGATATGGTGTTGTAAAATGTAAGTTAATATATGTAATAGACAAAAGCCCTTAATTAATAATTGTTAAATTATGTTCCATTGTCTGATGTGATTTTGTGTAGAATTCTCATATGATGGAAAAATTGTAAGGGGGCTTCCATAATACAAATGTTGTTTTTATGTTCTAAATAATATGCTTAACCAAATTTTGTAAATGGGTCTAATATTGTAAGAAATGCTTCTTGATTAATTAAAAAGGTATCTATGTGGACATTATCAAATAGTTTGGAAGGTGTTTCCATAATTTGTAACTTGACTTTCTGAGGTTTTCGGTCATATTTGGAAGTTAAGCAGATATGGCAAGTATTGATATAATTTGTGACATCTTTGTGGATGTTGGGCCAATAATAATTTCTTTGGATGGATTCTGTTATTTCTTTGATTCCTCTATGGCAGGTTTTACCTTGATGGTGATATTTAATTATATATCTCGCTCGGCTTCAGTTATGACATCTTCTAATAATTTATTAGAAATTAAAAGTTTATTAGGTCGATGATATAACATTGAAGATCTTAAGATTCGTGTTATTTTTCTTTCTAAGGCAGATATGGAAAATTTGAAAAAAAAAATCAAAACTCAGTAGTTTAACAACCAACATCAAAGTGCCATGGCTAGCTTTTGTTAGTACGAGAATAGTAATAGCGAAGATGAAAGTAGTCGGTCATCAGTTAATACAATTAAGAAAAAGAAAAATACCGAAAAATCAGATTGCAATACATCTGAGACCAACAAAGAAATTGGAATAGATACAGACCTCACGATACCGGCCATGCAGAAGGTGTTCAAAATTAGTAGTGCTAAGAAAAACAATCGATTCAAAGAATACGACAGTAATTTCACCCACCTGACAACAAAAGAGACTCAGGATACAAACAACAAAGAGACAAACAAAGTAACAGTAAGTAATAAAAACTCTATTAAAAACAACAAGGACGTTATAACTGCTATGACAGCTACACCACAAATGACCGAAGAGGGTAATGAGCATATTGACGAGACAAAAAGTAACACTAAAAAAGGGAAAAGACCACCTCCTATTATTATACACAGACGTTTTGAACGCTGAATGGTAAATTTAATTTTAAAAATTCGACATCAGTATTTTAGACAATACGGAAGACTTCAAAGGTTTTACGAGCTACCTGACAGTGGCAAAGATTAAGTACCATACGTGTACGCTAAGAGAAGAAAAAGATGCACGCATTTGTTTTCCGTGACTCTATCATGAAAATATTAACATCGAGGATTTAAAATTGGAATTGCAACAAGACCACAAAATTTCTGATAAAAACATCTATAAGATGAGAGTAACTAGATTCCTACAATACCTTGTGATAACCGGGTCCGATGTTACACTAAAGGAGTTAGCAACAAAAAACAACAACAACTACAACAATAAACTCATCGTGCAATGGCACCGATGCTAAATGTGGGGGTATGCAACTTTAAACAGCTAAGGCGCTCCCCGTTGTCTGAAGTGTGCCGAAGTTCATTTGACAAGAGAATGACACAAAGCAGATAATGACCCACCAAAATATTGTAATTGTGGAGAAGGTCATGTGGCCAATAACACTGATTGTAAGGTATTTAAAAATAAGATAAAGAGTATTGGAAGAAGAAATGGAATGTTACAGCAGCGTGTAGCCGCTCATCCTAATATGAGATACGTTGCCGCACCACATCCTGTAGTAAATGTATGGCAAAGAAGAATGGAAGAAAACCAAAACAAAGCCGCAAGACCAGTAGTTGAAACGGAGTATGAAGGAAGGACCAGACGTCCGGCATTTCTTCCCATGCATGAAGAAGAATTTCCTTTCCAGTTTGACAGTTCGCAGCTGCCAAAAAGGCAATTTTGATGTCAAAAACATATTTAGCACCCTCGAAAATATTGGTAGTGATATAATTTTACACATAGAAGAAGTTTTTTCTTACAAATTTCGGAATTTTTCCATTTGCGGTACGACAATTAGCAGCTGCCAAAAAGACTATTTTGACTTCAAAATCATTTAGCACCCTCGACAAATTTTTAAGTGATATAGTTTTACACATAGAAGAAGCTTTTCTTACAAATTTTGGAATTTTACAATTTGCAGTTTGACAGTTGGCAGTTGCCAAAAAGGCTATTTTGATGTCAAAATCATGTGTAGTACCCATGGAAACATAGATTACGATGATTTAGGCAAAAAAGAGTTACCTAACATAATTGTAAATTTAAATGTGATTTTTACACTATCTGTAGGTAAAAATGCCCCGTAGCTGAAAATTAACATAATAACTGTAATTTTTATGGCCAAATTCGGTTTCAGCACATAAAAATATATAAGAGAACATGGTTTTAATTTAAAGTACAGAAGTTTTTTGTGTTTCTGTATTTTATTTCTGTTTTTAAGCCCCGGATGTATTAGGGTATTAAAGAGTATTCGGAAACAAAGCAAAATAGAAAACTGTTTGAAAAAAAAACTTAATAATAAAAATTTTCTTAAAAAATTTGATCCTCGATATCAAATTAACGAAAAACTTTTAGATAAATAAATGAACTGGTTTCAATCTTTGAGAATGTATATATCACTTTTTGTATAAACCTTTCAAACATTCTGTATAACTAACTAAACATTATTTCAGAAGTTCAAAGTGACTAAGTTATTATAAAGAAAATACTTGACCTCTGAAATGTTAAGAATTTATGCCGTTAATTAAATGAGCGCTATTAGGATTATAAGGATTACAATGAGGTTTTGTAGAAATATAGACTGCTTGTAAGTGAAAATTAATGTGTTATTTCAACTTTTGTGACACCTATAAGAAGGGTTGAAAATTCTTTATAATAAGATTAATGGCGTAAAAAGCTGTTGCTTAAAGTAGACTTCTCCTCGGTAGAAAGATACCCCTGTTTTAGAGCTTTTATAGGTAGACAAAATCAAAACGTTGTCTTAGTAATTAATTTACATCTTTAAGTATTTAATCAGGGTCATTAATATAGACATTACTCGTTTTATTTTAAAATCTAAATGGAAACTTTCTATTCTACTATATTGTAATATGAGATCTCATTAACTGTATAATTTAAAAGTTAAAATATGAAAATAAGTGAAGACCTGGATGATATTAATATGTACATTTTTCTAAATTCTATATTTGATGTGACTAATTCGTTCTTGAGTTTTGTTTTATTAATTTCTAACCTTGTTTATTAAAAAAAAATTTATAATAAAATATTGTTCGATTTATTATAGAATAAAAACAGTTTTATAGCAGTTCATACGGTGTAATGTTTAAAGTAATGACCAATATTAATGATTTTATCTGAATTACTCTGGTGGTCCGTGCTACTACCCGTCAGCATCACTGATTTCTTAGTGACTGATAGCGATCTGCAAAGCAGGTACCAAGAACTGCGACCTCTAACGCTTTTGGCTAATTGAATAAGATTTACAGAAAACAACTACTCTGCAGACAAAAGTCCCGACTTGTGTTGAATTAAACCTGCAAGTCTTGTTTAGTAGCTAAGATGATTTGTCAATTACTTGCTAAACACAGACCAGTTTCGAACTTGTTATGTTCTCGTTAGCATACTATAAGTAATGGAAAAGACAAATAATAATAGCAAACCAGGCTAGCTTAAAGCAGACTAAACAAGACAGACATAGTGAGTGATAAGTGTATGTCTAGTAAGGAATTGACAAATTATCTTGTATCGTACAAAACAAGATTTACAGGTTTAATTCATTGACCACCATAGGGATACATTTACCACTCAATATGTCTTATTATAATTGCCAATGCTGAAACATATATAGTTAATTAAGATACAAATATTTTAACGATACGATGTCTGTGATTGTATATATAGAAAGTGTTTCAAAAACATGGTTGGCGCCAATAGATTCTCCAAGACAAATATTTTTTCTGTCACCTGTTAAAAAAACTGTTGTAATGCTGCCACCTCTAGGTATCCCCTCCATTGAATTGGATCTGTTAAAATTTTTTATCGAACGTAGTTTTCACCTAGTAAACTCACAGCAAATTTGGTAAAACTTACCTTACAAATAAAATTTTAAGCAGAACAATACACTGGTGGTTCTTCTATAGGGTCATTTGATCAATGACCTCCCACATATAAATAAAAAAATAGAGCTATTCATTTTCTGAAGTTTAAAAATATATAATATATATATTTTTAATATTCTTAAAAAAATATATTAAAGTTTCTAGTTCATTCTATGCACAATACTATTCAAATATCTAGATCATTACATTATTCATTTATAGGATTTAAAAATCTTGGGTCAATCCACAACGTGTCCTCAAAGCTAGTTACGGACCGAATTTATAACGAATTAAAGTGAACTAGACTTATGCGCGAATCGTCAGAAAGCAAATGAGACAGAAAACACTGGCGGGGACAATGTCCCTGACGACCCTGACAGGGTAACGCACGTAGAGCAGTCGCCACTCGCCAGTCAGCAGTCTTAATGCTGACTACGTACGCGTTGGTCGGTAAATTCTGTCGCGTTGTTTTTAATGTTTTTATTTGTGAACTTTTATTAGTAAATCTCTACTTGTGGTGAAATTAGGTAAAACAGTGTTTTTGGTGTTTACTAGTAAATATGAGTGTTATACAAAATATATTAAAACTGAAAGATGGACATAAGTTGGGTTATGAAGACCGAGTGAAATTCAAAGGTGGTGGCCATCCAAAACCTAATATGACGATAAAGCAAACATCTCTTGATAAGAAAAAAATAAGTCAATAGGTATTTTTAATTAAAAAAAGTTATCCTTCAGCAAATTTTATTCATTGTTACGCTCATCAACTAAATTTAATTTTACAAAAAGCATCAAGTCAGGATAAAAGCATACATTTTTTTTTTGCTAATTTACATAGCTTTTCTTCATTCTTTGGAAAATCGCCAAAAAGAACAGATAATGTTGTTAAGGTGAGATTATCTAAAGCGGCTCTAATACGATGGAATTTTAATACAAAGTGCATAGAGACTGTTTATACCTATCGAACAGAATTATTAGATTGTTTAGAAAAAATCATTGTTAATGAATCAGAAAACAACACTCTAAACTAAGCTATTGGTTTAAAGAACTACTTACAAAATGAACATTTTCTTTACTGGTTAATTTTTTTTCATTTAGTTATGCCTCATTGTGATATATTGTTCAATCGATTACAAAAATGTAATATCGATGTAATAACAGTAAATAAGTGTATTGGCGTTTTTAATAGTAAAATTGAAGACATCAGAAATAAAATTTTGAATAACTATTTGGAGGAGACATCCATGCAGTCTGCCCAAAGATGTAAAACGGAAGAATCAAAAAGGAGAATTTCATTAGAAGTTTGTGATATGATATAATTACATCTGAGATCAAAAACAGGTTTGGCTTCAGTAATCATTTAGCAGTGTCTCAGTTATTTCACGCAGATCGATTTAAAGATTATAAAAAAGCTTTCCTCAAGATATGTTTAAATTAGTTAAAACGGAGTATCCAGTCATAAATCATTTGAAACTTAAAACTGAATTAGAAGTATTATATAGCCGAGAAGATTTTTCCAATAGTGAAGGTGCAGTTGCTTTGTTACAGCTTTTTATTAACAATAATTTGTGCAATACTTTTTCTGAAAGTGTCAAACTGTTAAAAATCTTGTGTAATCTCCCTATGACTACCGTCGAAAGTGAACGTTGTTTTTCCACCTTAAAAAAGAATAAAGACATTTTTAAGAAATATCATGGGTCAGGCAAGGTTATCTTCTTTAGCTATGCTTACCATAGAAAGGGCATTAATAAAGAAGATAAAATACTTTAATGAAAAAATAATTGACCACTTTGCATCTCAAAAGACCGGAGGATCGACTTGGAATTTAAATCACTTTAAAAGGTAGGTAATACAGTAAACTTTTCTAATTGATCTCCCTATCTCTTGACCCACGAACCGCCGTTGGAACAACATTTTCGTATTACTTTTAAGTGATGCATTCTTTAAAATGCAGGAATAGTTAATACTTTAATTTCAGACAGTAGCGTACTATATATTTTTTTCTCAATATTCGTACGACGTCTTTAATAACTATACCATTTGTTAGAATATTCATAAAAAAAGCAATATCGAACCAAATTACTTCTACTGTGCCAACATCTACATGTAGCATCGTTCGACCTTTACTCTTTTATATTTTATATATAGAGATCGGACCATGAATGGGCAAACATGAAAGGATTAGTAACCAGTTAATGAGTGGTCGATGGTATTTACTAAAGTATGAGACTTGGTGAACGTCACCAATTTCAATGTTGCATCTAGCGAAGATGCGACCGCACTCCGCAGGGGTACAAACCATCGGCGAGTGGAGATCCTCCTCTGCTGGTATACTGCGGACGAAAGTAAATTGCTCATATTCTCACCCTCGTAGTTATTAATATTGCAACTTGGAAACATATCTTGTGTATTATTAGTATCGGTATCGGTTCCCAGAGACAGCTATTATGTACGTATAATATTATATTGTAATCACCTACTATAACATTACCTAACAACAGAAAAACAGAAATTTATACAAAATAATAAAGTGAATTTTATTTCATTTCAAAATGTTAACAGGCAAACTAGTTTTATCAGAAAACTCATGACAAAAAACAAAAAGTTGTATTTTTACATTAGCCAAATTTGGAAGTGACGGCACACTGTTTTTCCTTATAACTCGTGAACGGATGGAGATATCTAAATTCTGTATAGATATTTGATTATTTTCTCGTTAAGGGCTACTCAGCGGTTGGGGGTTTCAACACCGTACCTATAATGCCCTTCTGGTACCTAAATTTTTGTTTAAGATAGAATAACTCAGTAAACTTAAACTGAAATTTATTAATGCTTTGCTTATACTAGGGCCCCCTTGCTAGGCCCAGGATCTCTAGTGTGGGGGGGGAGGCGTAGGCGGGAGCACTAGTACGGGAGACACAGGGGTTGGTGTAGATAGGTAGTTTAAGGTTGGTCGCAGCCAAACAACACCTGACGGGCGGCTTCCTTTGATGTATGACGACAGAGGTCAAAATGGGTGGATGTAGATAAAAATGAATGTTCCCACTGTCTTCAAAATGTTCCCACCCCCATAATAAATTACCTTTATCAACATTGGATATTACGGAATTCGCTAAATTATGTACATGATATATTGTATCATACATGCAAGAACATATTTACGATGACAGATAATCTTCAGCCAATCCTGGTTTTAACGTCATCAATACCTAAATTTCGAGCTCTAATTATAGTATAAAAAACCACATAGTATTGTAAGCCTTTATTTCATTAAATTAGTTTTATTTTATAAAAAAAGTTACGTATAATATATATATATATATATATATATATATATATATATATATATATATATATATATATATATATATATATATATATATATATATAATATATAACATAAAATAGTAGCACCTTCACAAAATATTTTACTTCGTAAAATATTTTTAAAATATTTTTAATAACATTTAAATTATTTTAGGAGCGAGTTTAGTAGAATGCACAAAGAAGCCCATTTCCCCATCACCTATAGAGCAGATTGAGCAGATTAAAGTCGATAGATTTCGAAAAGTTGTACAAACCAATTTTAATTTTAGACCAAGTTCAATTGACTACAGTTTTAATAATTACAATTTTAGAATTTAAACCAGGGTTAATGTTAATCGTGTTTGTACAACTCTCCTTTGGTTATTCCCACTCGATCATACTTTTATAATGTAAGGCAGTTTTTATGAGGATTTTTTATATTATATTAATAACCATGTGAGAATAACCACGAAGAACCAAGGAAATTAAAACAAAAGTTATTTAATACCCAACTCTACAGTTCCCCACAATTTGATTGTGGAGAAGTGGAAAGCCGGGTACAGCCCTTTAAGTCAGATAAAAAAAAAGATATCGAACCTGTATACATATCCTTACATTCGTTATCACAGCATTCTAGTTACTAAAAATTACAGTACAATACGTTACAAAATCTATCAAATATAAGAAATGCTAAAATATTTACTTTTATGTATAAAATAAGGGCAGCTTTATTACCGGTTAAAAATCTTATATTAGCACGTTAATAGGAATAATCGGTTCACTTAAAACTAGCTTCACTATCGTTATCCCCAAACCAGTTTTTGGGTGGTGCAGTTCCCATGAAGTTAGACGTTGCTTGGCTTCTGTATTCTTGCGAGACAACCTGGGTAGTGGTACCTGGTCCTTGCATGGTTCTGCTAGCTTGGGAAGCTTGCCACATAGAACTGCGTTCTTCAGTACCTCTAGGGAGATGCAAAGGTTGAATCCTAGTGCTTCGCTGGGATTTTGGAGTACCTTCGGGGGATGTAAACTCACTGGCAGTGTCATATCTAGATGGTGCTATCCATCGTTCAGTAAATTCACTAGCTGATCTAGCTAAACTAGGCTGACTTAAAGACCTAGCTAGAGATGGATGACCAGGCTCAGAGTCATCGTAATATCTTTTATCAGGGTAATAACTTGATGCCTCAGAATATCTATCGTTGTCAGGTCGACCAAAATCGACAATCATCTCAGACATTGACCTTAAATCTGCTTCGCTTCTGTAACTGGATCTTGAATTTTTTCTGGATCTTTGTGGAATTAATGGATGAACCATTGGTTCATGTGTGAGGGTTCTTACAGAACTTCCTCCGTCGGAATCGTATTCGTATAAGGTTGGCAAGCTACTGCGGCGACTTCTTGTATCCCAGTCGTTCCTCTTTCTAAACCTACTTTTAGGTTGCTTGTCAAGTGGTGTTAAGATTCTGATAATCACATCCCATTTGGGTGGCTCGAATATTTTTTCATATCTGGTATCTTGACGGATTCTTTCAAAATCTTCGCGTACTACACACTCAGTGAGTAAAGTACGCAATGTGGATTCAGTTGTAATGATTTGACGCCATTTCATTTTATCTGTCATAGTCAACTGAGAGTTGAAGGTTTCAGCATTTTCGATTACGAGCCCCTCATCATGTTCGGTTGGCTGTAAGACCCTTATAAGTACATTCCAATTTGGTACCTCTGGATTCTCCAAAGGTATATTGAATGTGGAAAGGAAATTTTCATCTCTAGGAGGAATGCTTAGAGAAACAATATGTCTGGGAGGTTGCTGCCCAAGATTAGCTACTATTTCAGGCGCATTTAATGGCAATTTATCATCAACTATAGTACTTTTCGGTGGCAGGCTCATCGTAGCTCTTTCTGGTTTTGGAGTTAAAGTTAAACCAGAAGCAGAAGAAATGTCAGAAAAGTTTTCCCAATCTGGGGGTTCAGGCATTTCAACTGGATAATTTTTAATAGTTACATCCCATTTCTGATCCTCAATTGGTTTAGGCCGAGTGTGATACTCAGTTATCAATCGTTTGTGTCTCTCAATGTCCTCAATAGTCTTCTTCTCCGTAATGGTGCGCAAAAACACGTCATCAACAACGTGAGATGTAATTTCTGGTTTATGTACTGCAGCTATTGGTGGTTCTAGGGAAACGGGCTCTTCCATATCCATAATGTATTCTTGTCTGGGAATAATAGGAGGTGGGGGAGGCGGTGTTGGAGCAACAAATTTATGATGAGAATCATCGATCATTTCCGTCATGGAATGAGTGTCCGTCATTTCGGTATTAAGCGAAGCAATTGATCTAGCTGGAGCAACTCTCATGGGCTCCTCTTGCATCTCAAGTTGCCTTCTAAGTATTCTGTTATAAGTAGGAGCTGGCTGAACATGTTTAGGAGGTGGATGGAGCTCAGGAATGTAAGTAAATTGTGTCCTTTCTACAGGAGGAGGTGAGTCAATTGATCTAACGCTCTCCTCGCGTTGTTCAAGAATTGTCGATAAGTTC
Organism: Rhamnusium bicolor; assembly: GCA_029963845.1. Lineage (NCBI taxonomy): Eukaryota > Metazoa > Arthropoda > Insecta > Coleoptera > Cerambycidae > Rhamnusium > Rhamnusium bicolor. Next base: position 126,486 of record JANEYF010005678.1, on the reverse strand, counting down.
CTATCTGTTCTTGAACTTTCTGTATCTGACATAGATATACTAGGAGGAGAAGGTGGTTGTTTCTTAACACGCACCTGCACATCGAATGTGGGTTGATCTTTAAATGCCAGAGGCAGCCGAGGTACCGTGGCTGGAGTAGCGACTGCATTTTGAACATATTGTTCCTGCATAGGCCCGTAACCATCGCTATAGAAGCTACTGTTGTCCGGGACATAAGCTGTATTTTCGTAACTTCCAGCTGAGGAAACAGGAAGGGATCTCCTATCGACATCTTCGGTTTCAGAGTGAGACTCTGATGGATAATCTGAAGGAAGTGTGTCGCTGACATTATGTCCTTCGCTTCCTGAACTACTACCCTCTCTCATCAGACGAGGAACATTTGCACGGGGTATTTTAACTCCGTCAGACATAGAGAGGTTACCTGGAAATAAGAATAATAATAAGACATGATTTCTTTGAAGATTTATCGTATTTTCTGATTTGAAAATTTATCATTTCTTTCTGCTTACCGAGTGAACTAGGAGATAGTTGTGTAATTTCGGAATCAGTTCCAATTGAAGAAAATGGGTGCCTTATAACAGTAACTGGACGTCTGCGTAAACAGTAATATGAACATCCAAGACCTAACAAAAGGAGCGACAGGAAAAGGATGCCACATATTATCAGCAAAATTTGAAATCCTTTCAGAGGAGGTCCTACTGGTGAAGCTGTTGGTGCCCTATAAAAATTAAAACTCAATATGTCTGTGACTAGAAATAAAACGCTTTATATTAGTTAATTCTGGTCCAGTTGAATTACATACGTTCTCCATCAGCGAAATAATTAGTACAAGAGGCGTTTAATCAAGTATATACTGCGTTTTTTTAGATTTAAAGTTACATAATACAATGGGAGATAGAACATACTTAGTTGATTGAGTTCAAAGCTATCTCAAACTTGCCCTTGAATGTGATTCGTTTTTGAGACACAATTGTAGTTCGCAATATTTGAATAAAATTTGTTACAAATTTTATGCTCTTTTAGTCCAATCAAAGGCATAATTTACTTTGGAAAATTTCCATGACCGGACTCATTTGTTAGTAAATATTAGTAAGCGTTTAAAAAGTCAATGGACCAGTGTATAAAATAATGTATAATAAAATTTGATGGCACATTTAATGTTATTCTCCAATAAATTTTCAAAGACATTGATTGACCAAATTTTAATTTCTACAAATAAGGCGTTTTCGTTTCAACTTGATGATAATGTATAAAATAGGTTACAGAATATAACATCATACATTGTCAATCTATACATTATGTACCCATACTTGAATAAATTTGAATTTGAATTCAAATTTGAAGATAATCAACTAACGTTACTGTTTTATTAATTTTAATTAAATAACCTACACTAATTAAGCATCTTAATTTTCTTTGTACAAGAAATACACATATACTGAAAAATCAATGATTCATTCAGGATTGTACTCGCCTAAGATTTCATGATTACATACATTTTATTTAAATTTGTTATTTACGTTATGTACATTTTTCAAATAAGACACCAAAAAGTTATAGTCCAAGAGCTGGCGTCCAAAATGTGCAAGAGTTTTCTCAAAGCTAATTTTTTGAGATTAGGTTACTTTTTAGTGATGGAAAATAATTGTAGAGTCAGCACTTCCGGTACCGGGACACCTGGCGCTGGGACGCTCGCAAAGGTGTAATATTAATTAACGTCTCTAAACTGTTTTCTCAAAGCTCAAAATTTATAGAGAACGAGCAAATATAATATAAAACAAGAATCCAACAGTCAGACAGCAAAATGTGGCGTCAGCACTACTTCATACCTGTCAAAAAAATGACGTGTGTTAAAGTGATTTCTCAAAGCTGAAATTCTCCAAAACATTAATTAAAACTATAAAGTTAATAAAGGAGACAGTCAGACTCATTTATGATTGGACCACGTCAGTCAGCAGTCGATAGATGTGAGAACGGTAACTGCGCATATTAGTACGCCTTTTCTCAATACATATCATTTATTTTATAAAAAAAAATAATTTTAATTGTTTCTTAATAATTGTAATTGTTATATATCAGTTATTATATAGAAATCAGTTATTTTATACAAGAAAAAATAATTTTAATTTTTATAACAGAAAAAAAAGAGTCATTGATTCATTGAAAAAAAAAACATCTAATCGTTAGAGTCATTGCCGTCGTCGTGTTCTTCGCCACTATCTTCATTAGAATAAAACGCGATTGCACCATATTCTTCGGCGTCATCAGTGGTGGTTGATTCCGAATCTGTGTACAAATCAAAAATTCAGCGTTAAGCAATACATTACATTAATAAGTAAGGTTTTGAATCACATTTGCGAATCGACTGGCAAAAATTATCTGCAGGTGTATCATCCGGTTAAATCAAAACGTCAGAAATGAAATTAGGTAGCTGATCGTCTTCGTACCAACTGAAATCATATCGGCCATCGATCAACTGCCAACCGTTTTACTCTGGAATCATTGCAGTGGGCACTTTTTCATCAGCATTACTCCAATCAGCATAACTCCAATTCGCTTCTTTAGCAAAGAGTAGTTTATTCTTTGTTTTTAGTTAGAGAATAAATAATAAAATTATATACAGAAAATTCAGAACTCGGTCAAAGAAGACTGGCAGTCGGCGCTCTACATAAAAACGATAAAACATCATAGCCACGACAACACTTGTACTCCGCCGGCCGGTATTACTTTGATTTTTTGTTATCATACAGCACGCTTACCGATAGGCGGGCAGGTGCGGACTTATTTGGAGTGCGTGCTTTTGATTAAAATTTAAATTTAATTATTCAGAAACTACAACCGACTTGCGGCAAGTCAGCGCCCCCAAGATTCAGCACCCCAGGCGACCGCCTGGCTCGCCTGCCCATCGGGCCGGCCCTGAAAACCCACATTCCTTTGAGTTATAAAATAAACAATATGTATTGAGAAAAGGCGTACTAATGCGCGCAGTTACCGTTCTCACATCTATCGACGGCTGACTGACGTGGTCCTATCATAAATGAGTCTGACTGTCTCCTTTATTAACTTTATAGTTTTAATTAATATTTTGGAGAATTTCAGCTTTGAGAAATCACTTTAACACACGTCATTTTTTTGACAGGTATGAAATAGCGCTGACGCCACGTGTCCATATATTTTGCTGTCTGACTGTTGGATTCTTGTTTTATATTATATTTGCTCGTTGTCTATAAACTTTGAGCTTTGAGAAAACAGTTTAGAGACGTTAATTAATATTACACCTTTGCGAGCATCCCAGCGCCAGGTGTCCCGGTGCCGGAAGTGCTGACTCTACAGTTACTTTCCAACACTAAAAAGTAACCTAATCTCAAAAAATTAGCTTTGAGAAAACTCTTGCACATTTTGGACACCAGCTCTCCTACTATTAATATTGTAAAAGGAATTTGTTATTTGTTTGTTTTTGTTTCGACACTCAGCGTTTTTAAGTTTCTTAAATTAAAAATTTTCGTTGAAAATAACATTACATTCCATTTCCTTTACGGAAAAAATTAATGGTAATATTAACAAACAATTAAAATCAGTTATTAAACACCCATAGAAAATAATACTAAAATTTTAAAGATGAGGATTGGCAAAATTTATTTTGACAAAATAAAGTCAACATGGAACTTATTAAGTAGCAACTTACAACACTTACTACTAAAAAAATCAATTACTAACAAAACGATGCAATTAATTAAATGCCAATTCAGATAATCTTTGACCGGTATAGGAAATATGGGTCCAGCACCATCGTGCTGAAATCACGTGCTCCTAATATTGATGTCTTATAATAAATCTAGCAAAACTCCTAAGAAAATTTAATAAACTTCTAACCTTTCTCACGGTCCTATTATGTGGTTAAGATAATATTTTTGTGTATGGTTCGTGCAAGGAAAATGAGAAGGCTACGAAAAGATTATAGGCGTATTCCAAATCGTCGTATACCAAATCGGACTACATCCTCAAAGGTATTCTAATTTAATAATGAACGTGAATTTTTTTCGTTATTGTATTTCAAAAATAATGTGCATAATGTGAACAATAAATTTAAATAAAATGTATGTAATCATGGAATTTTAAGCGAGTCCAGCCCTGCACCAAATTTTCAATAAGCATATATTATTCAAAAACAAATTAAGTTCCTCTTCTTGATAAAAGTTAAAATATAGAGTGGAATGAAAAATAATATTAACTGAAAATTTTTGTTAATTATTATTTACTAACTTTTACAAATCTTATCACAGATAAGTATAACATATATCTTTCTAAACAATTATTTTCCCGGCTATTTGCCAAAATGCTGAAACTTGGATTACAAAAAAGATAATATGCACATTATGTTCAGTACTACTGACTCAATAATGTTATTTTTAATTTCAACTATTCTGTCCAGTAAAACCAAAAATAAATAAAACACAAGGTACTCACCAGTTGACACTCATTTTAAAAAACTTTAAATTATCTACCGACACGTGTTTCCGCCTGCATCGCTTCATCAGGGTAGCCAGCACATTTAAAGAATCCAAAGTAACCAAACTTGTAAACCTTAATGTAATAAACATTAATGGCTTCAGAGAACAGAATAATTGAAATTATATAGTGGAAATACCCCTTAGGGTCAATGAAATAATTTAAAAACAAATTAAGTTCCTCTTCTTGATAAAAGTTAAAATATAGAATGGAATGAAAAATAATATTAACTGAAAATTTTTGTTAATTATTATTTACTAACTTGTTTACTTATTATTATTTACTAATTGTTTAAAAAGATATATGTTATACTTATCTGTGATAAGATTTGTAAAAGTTAGTAAATAATAATTAACAAAAATTTTCAGTTAATATTATTTTTCATTCCACTCTATATATTATTCCTTGTTCAAAATAATGAAGATGCTTAGTTATCGTAGGGTATAGCCAGATGATTGTCTTATTTGTAGAATTTAAAATTTGGTAAATCAATATTTTTAAAAAATAACCATAAACGTGCCATCAAATATTACATTACTTTATACACGAGGCTATTAAATGTTTACTAACATTTGCCAAAGATTGGGTAATGTTATCGGCACTTAGAGCATTATTATAAAAATTGAGTCCGGTCTTGGAATTTCTTCAAAGTAAATTATGCTTTTGATTAGACTAAGAAAGTATAATATTTATCCAAATATTTAACGCAGTTCCAGAAATATAACTGACTACAGTTCTAGTCAAAATCAATAAAACGACCTGTATTTTAAAAACGGTTCACATTTAAGGGTAACTTTGTGGGAGTTTTGAACTCAACTAAGTGTGCTCTACTTCCCATAACACTACGTCACTTTTAATCTGAAACATCCTGTATTTGTAAAATTCTTTAATCACGTGCGGCATACGAGGATTTTACAACAAAGTCAGTAATTGATACTGTTAAAATCTATGGTAATTATGCAAAAAGATTGTTAATTAATTTTATTAGATTTTGCTTCGTCTTAAATGAAATATATTTTTGCTTGCCATGAAATACTTATTTTATTCACTAGTGATTAAAGAAAAATTGTAATAATCATTATTAATAGTATCGCTTTAGAAATGAGATTTCAATTATTATAAAATTGTAACTTTGTATATCGATACACGCAACTAAGAATATTGACAAAATACAATTTTACAGGAGCCATGTTTTATATTTGACAGTGTTAAAATAGAAGACTACTATAATCATTTGAGCAAACATATGATCAAATAGTACTTATTGATCAATGAACATGCTATATTCCATTTTTATGCGGTTTAATTCAGGAGCTATATTCGTTTTAATCGATTTTGTTTCACTTACAATTCATTCATAACTGTATCTCTGCATCAATATGATGGTAAAGGTCGATACAATGTTCGTCTCTGAAGTTTCCGTAATATAGATGGTAAAGTATTTCACAGTTGTGTAAAATTTATAAACTTACTGTGACATCATTAGTATTGTACTATACCATCAGGTATATTTATTTACGAGCAAGAACTCTTTATTAATTTATTGACAAATCTCCAAACTGAAAGATTCGTCTGTGCATATACAATGCCTATTATATGATGAATTTTCCAGTCAACAACATTGTAAGTTATTTTACCGTGTTTCAACCACTAAAATGTATATTTTCCTAATTGTAAATGATTTTATCATAAACTACCACGGCAAAACTCGAATTGTTCAGATATAATGTGAAAACATTTTGATATTTCTTCAAAAAGAATTAGATACTTCCAAGATTTGTGCAAATTTAAAAGAGATAAGTTCCCTAGTGTCTGTTTATGCAAAAAAAAGTGAAAATCCCAAAAATGTCACTTACAATATTCTTAGTTATGTACGTGTTGGAAAAAATATTTAAAGAGTAATACGTTGTATATTTATGATTACTTTGATTGTTATTTGAAATATAATGTTATATTCTTTTATTTAAATACATTGGGCTTTATTATTATGTTAATCTTGATATCCAGTTCAATATGTTGATATAATCTAATATTAATTAAGGCTGGATACATCTATATTACAGGTTTAGGTTAGTAGCCATCCCCATATCGATAATACTGTTTGATCTTAATCTACTTTTGCCAAATATGTTTGCGATTAGACTAATTAGACTAATAAATTTACAAATAAAATTAATTGGTAATTTCAAGAATCTAAATATATTAATGTATAATAAATACGTACAGGAAATGCTTGAAAACAGAAGCTGGTGTTGGTGCTACAGGTGGAGGATAGCGGCAAACTATAGTGATAATTTCATCCCCGTCTATCTCGAGTCCCGGGTGGAACCTCACTACAATGTTATTTGTGAAAACACGTTGAGGGCCCTGAAAGCAATGAAATTAATAAACCTTATCGTTTTACTCTATCATCATTCTAGATAAATGTTAGTATATGATTAAATTAGGTAGTTTTAGAATTCTGTTTCACATTTTGAAATTTCAAATCTAAGCGGTTGGTTGTCCGCTTGTTGAGATTTTCTTTAAAAAGGTTTTCTTGACAATGCCAATGAAATGATGAATTTTGATATGCATTTAAGCATTTTTACAACTCTGTTTTTAAATATTATATTAGAAAACTTTTATAACAATTTCTGATAATAAAATTTACTCATCATGGAATATGATTAACCGTATTATGAACACTGGAAATAATAAAATTATAAAAAATATGTCAATCCAAGATTTGAAAAAGTTGTTCACTCGCAGAAAAAAATGACATCTTAAGATGGTGAAAAGAGGAATTAATAATATAATAATAATAATAACACCACATGAAATTACAACCCCCTTTATCCCTGAAGGTCTGAAATGACTTTGTGTGGGACAGGGCTACACATTTAGAGACAATGGACGCATACCCAATATCCGAGTATACTACGATTAATCTCTCTCACAGAAAAATCCCAGTTCCTCGACCGGGAATCGAACCCGGGACCCCGAAGTTTCGAGGCAAGTACGTTACCTCTAGACCACGGAGCCAATTAGACCACAAAAGCTCTTTCTTATCTACCTATAAATGAGGCATGGTAGACGAGTGGGTAAAGCGTTTATAGCTATTTACTCGGCATCGAAGATGGCTGGTTCTATTTTATCCTGGGGCAAATTATTTGTAATTTGTTTCGAATTAAGATGGGAAACGGAATTGTCGATGCCCTTTGTAGTTCGAACCCCATAATTATCTGTAGGGTCTCGTCACTCATTACCTAATATAAAATATTAGGATTTTCAGAGGAATATTTCGGTGACTTAAGGAGCGGTTAAGAGAACATTAAATAGTTAGAATATACTAAAGGCAATTATCTTGCTTCAGAATTCGCAGGATATTATGTCCATTCTATAATAACTCCAGATAAAATTGACATATCAAATAGACAAGAGCATTGTTGAAACTGTTTCGAGTTTCCAAATGACTGAGACAGACTAATAATGTATTTTTTACTTTTTTTAAATAAACAAAGAAAATTTGGTTTTAAATGTTTCAAAATTATATTTTCACTCTACACGTGTTTCGGCTTTTTAGGCCCTTTTCAAGAGTACAGATGAGAAGTACTAAATTATAATTTGTGTTTCTTGCTTATATATTGAATGTTACATCTGGCAACTTATACTAATAAAAATTATTTGAAAGATTTGGAATTTTTTAGAAAAGTTAAATTACTTTATCTAAAATGTGGTGACCTGCGAGTATTTGTTGTTCATAGTAAGTTCAAGTAATTTAACTTTTATAAAAAAATTCCAAATCTTTCAAACCATTTTTATTAGTATAAGTTGCCAGATGTAACATTAAATACATAAGCAAGGAACACAAATTATAATTTAGTACTTCTCATCTGTACTCTTGAAAAGGGCCTAAAATGCCGAAACACGTGTAGAGTGAAAATATAATTTTGAAACATTTAAAAGCAAATTTTCTTTGTTTATTTAAAATATTTAAAAATGTTTCACAAGGAGCCAACCGCAGAATCAGTAGAATGTATTTTTTTACTTTAATAGTAAGATTGTTCTCATTAGTGGAGGTGCTATACAACAGAAATCATAAAAAAACTGCATATCCTGATAAGAATATCACTATTGGTAAGAATGTCATCACCCAAGGTGATGAGAATCCAAGATGGCGGCTATTATTCAAAATGGCTACAGATGTTGAAATTTTTTTACAACAAAAAGGGTGTTTGGTATCGATTTATATTTTTGAACTCAAGGATATAATTTTTCATATAAGAAATAGGTTAAGAATCAATATATATGTACTTTTGTCGCATATATAGTTAATATCCTCTTACAACGAGAAATGTTTTAATTTAGTTTATTAATGCCTAAATCATATAAAATATTACGAAATTTGCTTTTTAAAAACATCGGCCGATACCACATTATTTTTCACATTCGTTGTTACAGTTGCAGAACAGTGTGCATGACAAGCTAATACGTCTGCAGCTAAACCTGTTGTTATAGATTTTGCACATACAGTAGATTAGCTCTTTTGCACATACAGTTGATTAGCTTTTTACATAAATAAGAAATTTCTGGAAAATCCGACCATTTCATCTGCCTTGATAAATCATTGAACCACCGCACAGTGGTCCCCACACTATACAAAACTGCGTCAAAAAATCAAAAAATCATTTATGGCTGGTTTTTAATGAATAAAACTAATACAGTATAAACAAGAAATGATTATATTTAGAAAATAATATGGAAAAATGTAAATACTTATTTAGAACATTTTAAAAAATGGATGAAATTCGAATAAACGTAACATAATATCAATGAAGTAAATCAAAATAACTTAAACCCTAAATATAAAAACACTTATTAACATCGACTAAAGTTAAAAACTATAATATTAACATTATTTACTACATATAGAATAAACATTATAAATGTTAGTATTACAAAGATAATAAATCTAAGGCAGCTTTTGACAAAATAGATTTTTTTTTAGGCAGATTTCTAAGGCTTGTGATTAACGGGTCTGAGCTAAGGAGGAGTCGATGCATCAAATCTGTATTTGTATGTTTGCGGGACATTTTTCGCGTATGTTTCAGCCTAAACGATTTAATGTCTAACGATTTTTGAGTTGACAAAACTCTTGATCAGTAAATACTGGTGTTTTGTCAGTTTCGCTTCAACTAGTAGCGACAATACTTCCTCTGGATTTACAGGTGCTATTGAAGCGTTAGAAACAAAGGACGTGTTGCTCAATGTTTCAGCTGCAGACTTATCCAGTTTTGATATTTCCGTTACTCTCCTCTGTTTCGTGCATTTCGAGCACTTAGCAAATTCTTTTCTTGGCCTTCCACGCTTTTTACTGGTTATCTGGATGTCCGACGTAGATTCAATATTCCTTTTCAAAATCACGGTTTCTGACATATTTAACCAGGTCGAATTTTTTCTATAACCCTTTCTTTCATACCGTGATTTTTGCGCCAAAATTCCACAATTTTAGTACATATATACCGAACTCGAGCAATAAACTCCTCAAAATTGACATTTTCTTTGTTCTCGAAGGGTAAATTTTCAATAAGATGATCACAAACGCGTTGGGTTCTCTTAGTAAAAGTAAGACTATCCTCAGCAAAATTATGCCAAACGTCAAATATATGCATCCTTGAGAACATGCACTGCTGAGATGTACCTGTAAAAAACAAAATCTGAAGTTAAATGAGAGTTACATTACTTGCCTAGACGCCAGCGCGTGTAGACAGTTGCTACGCAATGTCCACGTTGACGTAGCACACGAATTACTTAAAATCGGGGAAAAACGGGAAACAGATTGTTACTAATTCATTGAAATCACACTTTTAGCTTTCAAATGACATAATTTTTATTCGAGTAGGACCAAATAGAACTTATTATCTGACTAAAAGAAAATGTCAGTTAATTTAAAACTTTATCAAAAAATAGAGTTGCGTTGCAGTCCATAAAATATAAAATATAACACGAAATTGTACGTAAATATATATTAAAATATTCTACGTACCTTGTTCTTCAACCTCCATGTTGTAAATAACTCCAGATAAACAAAAAACCTCAGAGAAATTCTAAATAACAGTGGAATGCAGTAATGACTCGCTGATACGGGCGGTTACTTAACGAAATGCGTGCACTTTTCGATGACGAGGTTAGACTGAACGCATTATTTTTATTGCAATCTATTTGTGGTTCCGTTAACCTTGAACCTAGTAGATTGGGGGTGACTATGTAATTGTGCAATATATCACCATGCAAATTTTTATTTTTGACGCATTGATGGAACCACTGTGCACCGCGACCGGTTGGAGATACACATACACATATTGTGCTTTTGTTTGCTCATACTCAAATGTGTCCAACTTGAAAATTACTACTTAACACGTTCGCGGACAGTGACAAAATTGGGGGAGAAAAAAACAACTTTATTTTAATTTAGATTTACAAAAAAAAATGTGAACATAAAAAACAAATTTTTTGCAAAAATATAGGAATTCCCTCCAGTTTTTTTTTGATGAACTCGACAGAGTGAAATGCCGTCAAGTGAAAAAGAATTGTGCAAAAACTTAGGATTTATTGAACTCAAAATACAAAAAATGAAAATACAAAACTGAAAACATTTTTTGTGATATTCTTCAAAAGCATCATGAGAGGCCGGTTTTGGGGAGCTTGACAGATTTTGTTTTTTCCTACCATCTCACAATTGCTTGCACCAAAGAGTTTTTGGGAACTTTTGGGTTAGGAACTTGCTGGGAAGTGCAATTTGTTCATGATTTCCATATTCACACTAAATTGCTAAACAATCCTTGACGTTCCTCCAGCAAACCCCGCCTTTACTAATTTCACCGTCATTCTTTGGGTAGTCCAAGAAAACTTGACAACTCTTCACGAAATTGAAGAAATCAGTTAGTGTTGAATTTTTATATAAAAAGAATTCCAAACAGCTATAAAAAGAGAAAATGACGAACGCCGTCACCTACCGAAATTTTGTAAAATATTCATTATGAAAAAAAAGATAAATTATATAATGCCAGATTTTGCACTTTGTACGTAAAAAATACCAAATAGGTAAGTGCCAATTGAAAATAATAGAATACCTCTATAAAAATATAAAAATATCGCAGATTGCCCCATTAGAAATAATTGGCAACGCAGAAAGAAAGTTTGACTAATTTTTACACTAATACAAAAAAAGGTACAAAGAAAAAAAAAAACAAAAACAACTGCACTTACCTCTATGAACCTTAGAAAAAAATTAAAAACTATAAAAAATATAAAACATATAAAACCAGCACTGCTAAGACAAACAAACAAGATAAGATGTAAAAAGGACATTAAAATGTGGGACAGTAAAAAAACAAGGGAATCAAACGCGTTAATAAAGAAAACGGAGCAAGCGGAATACATGTTGTAATACATTTTGTCGGTGTCAGACTTTTAGGCGAACCATTTTTGTTCATGAACAATTCCTGTCTTGCATCATTAAAATTTGTACTGTTACTGATTAAATAATACAGTGGTACTATGTATTTTTCAAGAATGTCTAAAATTTCACTGGGAATGGAAATTTTTAATGAAATGAATGAAAATGTAGTAGTAGCTTCTTTAAAGAGCATCCATGTTCTCAAGTTGATTTTGTATCTGTCCTGTGAAACTATGATTGCTATCACAACTTGTGAAAGCTTGAAATCCTGGTAAAGTAATAGCCTTTTCCTTTCCAATTGTTGCAACTATAGCGTGAACCGGAATAAATCTGTAACTCTTTCCTGTTCCAAATGCAACTCAAACTGTATCTAGACCCTTTGTTGACAAGGTAAAGAAATAGACAATTGCTAAAACTAAGACATCGATATCTTCAGTGCGTATAACAATATTTTTTAAGCTGTTTTCAACAATATCTTAGAGACGCAGCATTATCCTTGAGTTAGCTTTTTCATGACCACGGCACGTAACACCAATTACGAGACTTTGGCCAATAATATTTCCTTCAACTTCTTCACCTGCAGTGATTACAATCTGAACATTTGTAATAGTATTTATACCTAATGTTCAAAGTAGACTAAAGGGCTCTTTTTTGTTACTTACATTTCTCAAGAGATCTAGCTAATTTTAGGAGAATTTTTTTACTAGTCGTTTCTCATTGAAACTATGGAATAACTTAATACCATCGTGTCCTGAAATTGTGATAAGAACGTCCCCTTATGCAATGCAAGATCACCTATATGCCCTCTAATATCGTTTGTTAGCCTGTTTTTGATGTGAAAATTGAAATATAAATCGATAACAAATGTTCTTTTGTATAATGTGTAAAAAAAAGTTGTAACAAAATTTCAACACTTGTAGCCATTTTGAATTATAACCGCCATCTTGCATTCTTACCTATGGGGATATCTTACCACAATTTGCAGCATTAATACATCTAGCCCTTCCACTATATCTAAATTACTCTTATTTTGTTTTCTAGAAAAAATCTCTTAAACAGTAAGTCAAATCAAATTATTCCCAATTAAGTATATTTATAGAATCATTTATATCAGAAATTTTAAAAATTATGTTGTTAATTTAAAGAATTTTAGTATGTAATCTATATTAGTGACGTAACTTAACACTCTCGCTTAGCTTAATTTTTCTGAGTAGAAATAGATGATATCTAACAAACTTTCTAATTTAATTACAAGTTCCAGGTCTAGGTTTCAAATAAACTTACTTGTTTCGTTCCACATCCCTTAAGGGGCAGTTCAAGTTTATAACTATATCCGCCTTTACCATAAACTTGACATGCCGAATTTCTATCGAAGTCTGCATAGGCGATACCGTAGAATTTTTCATTAAACTTTAACTCAATTTGCATTGACCCAGCTGCGCAATTAAGGGCAGCCTTAGTACGATTAAGGAATATTACAGGGCTAAGGTCATCAAGCTTGGTGACCTTCCCATCGAGTGTTGCCTGCTCCGGTAGTCCTTCCCCTTGATATTCTATGTTGTTGGCCTGGTCAGCATAATTGGATTGGGAGGCCGCTGAAGTCCAGAGGCAGATGCATACAGCTAAGATCAGGTACTGAGACATCTGAAATTCAAACGAGACATTAATGGACATACATGTTGAAATAAATTATTCATAGTTTATGTAAAAAACAAGCCTGGTATAGGTACAAGTCCAGTCGTATTCAGGGAATTGCCGAATTCCTAATACTTTATTTAACCGTTTTACTTTTATTTACTTTTATTTTTCATCAGGTTAATTTGAAACAGATTAAATGTAAAGATACTATTTCTTTATGGCCAAAATATTTTTATTTTTATGGTTGTTATTGTTGCCATCATCGGTGGAACATCTTAAACCAAATCTCCCTCAAGTTGTTTAAGTTTTGCCTTAAAAGTGATTATTTAGGTTCCTGCATCTTCAATTTTTCAAGATTTTATGTCTTTTTACGTATATATCTACACCCCAAATTTCGTTCGATTATCTTAATAATTCATGAAGTTATACGTAATTAAACATTAATTACACATTAATGTTTAATGTGTAAAAAACGGTACATTTTTGGTATAATATTGCGAAGCAAGATATTAATTATGTCCGAGTAATAAAACCCAATTTTTCCAAAATTTTTAAACCCTTAATTTATGTAATTCGCATTCAAAGTGAGGGTTTGATACATTTGATTCGCATAGTACGCTTAAAGATATTTGGAAGAAGGCAGTACTTCATCGTGTAAGAATTGTAGCCATGATAATAAAAGAATAAGATAAATTGAGTAACCTGTTGCAGTGTTATAGCTTCAAAGAAAACATTTCTTTAAACAATAAAGTAATTAAGATGAAAGAAGAAACGAACAAACTTTTTGAATTTGGAGCTATAAGTGTAAAGAGTTTTCTGTTTGTTACTGTGAAAAATCTCGTAAGGTTCCCATCTTAGAAAGAGCGTTTAGAAGTGACCACAGGTCGAGTAGACTTAGGTTATGGTCTCTGCTGATTATGAAGTGACTTCTCAAAGTAAAAAGATGCTGGTAGAAGACGTGGGTGACAACATTTTGAGGAATTGCAGTCTATTAAATGTCTAAAAGTGGAAATTAAACCTAACACAAGTGTTACAAACTCTGAGCTGGACAAAGATGTTGACGAGTGAAATTCTCCGCCGAATAATGTGTGGAAACAGTACCATCTCTACATTGATCATGATTACACACGATGACAAACCGGCACAAACCGGAATATGATTACTACTTTTGCAAAGGCTTGTGATAGGTGCGCACTGGCAGACAGACCTGCTGTCGCACTAGCTTCTGCTTTAATACATGATATCTTTCTTTAAGAGTATCCCTAAGAGGTGGCTATAGTGGTTGACAGAAGCAAAGTGAGAAGAGAATGGAAATGTATACGTCACAATCTACAATGGAACAAGAGATTTTTGAAGCATCTTTACTTCGAGTATTATATTTTGACTGCGGAAAAAATAAAACACTAACAATAAACAAAACAGATGATGGCAACAGCTTTTCGCCGTATTATATCTACTAGGGCTAACAATTTACCACAATAGGACGTGCGAAAATTTACTATTCCTAATACTAGTTTCACTGCCCGAGATTTCATAGCTCCATCATTAACTTCCCATTTATCAAATTATGAATATTTGCAAGGATTTCTTAGTCAAGTTCCTCTGTTATTCCACTAATTCTTAAGATTCCATATCACTCACACTCTGGCCGTGGAAAGGCATGCAAAATTTATCACCTTCATCGGAGGTTTGTAGTTAATTGGAACCTGATGGATTTATTAAAGCAAGACTTTTGAAAAGAAAAATTTCGCCTACATTGAAACGACGACGTCTGATTATAAACAAAATGAACATTCTCTTTTAAATATTTGATTATGATAACTGTTAAATAATTAAATGAATTTAAAGTATCTAATTGCATTTTTAATTTGTTTCTTACTACCGAAGTCTATTGACATGCAATTCGACCACAGCTAAAAACTCAAAACAACCACTTCTTAAAAGTAAAAGAGGACAGACTGGGAGCAGTTTCGAGCAGAAATGTAAAGGAACATGCCCCCATCCCTATAATCGAGAGCGAAGACGAGACTGAGGCAGCGATACTCGTATTAGAACGTGACATCAAAGCAGACCTACAAGCCAGCACGACAGAGACGACGGTACGACAAGTTGCAGCACCGGCAGGCAAGCTGCCAGAACAGACGAAGCAACTAATAAGGGACCGTCGAAGTGCCAAAAGACGAGCTCAGAGGACCAGACTCCGAGAGGATAAGCTGGAATACAACCAACTATCCCGAGGAGTCAAGAAGGCCCTCGAAGTGCACCGTCAGGAAAGATGGCAAACCCATCTGGAGTCGCTCAACCCGGAGGACAGAAGCCTATGGAACACCTAGAAGGCCCTGAGAACCTCAAGGAAACCGATGCCACCGATCCACGGAGCAAACGGTATAGTGTACACTAGGCAGCAAAAGGCCGAAGCATTCGCTAACAGCCTAGAGCTGCAGTGTAGAGAAGACCAGATCCCAGACGAGGACGAGGAATGGACGGATGCTGTTGAGAGAGAGGTTCGAAGACTGGCGCGTGCGCCAGACGACGAACAATTCAGACCAGCGACCCCGGAGGAGGTCAAAAGGATTCTAAGACGTCTCAAAAACAGGAAGGCACCTGGAAGCGACGGTATCGGCAACCTGGCACTGAAAAAGCTGCCACGCAAAGGAGTTGCGGCGTTGGTCAATATAATCAACGCCATCCTGAGGTTTCCATACTTCCCAGACAGATGGAAGAGAGTGGATGCTGATTCTAGGCAAGAATCCGATCCATCCCTCTAGTTACAGGACCATCAGCTTACTGCCGGCGATGAGCAAAGTAACCGAAAGGATAATCTTGGCCAGACTGCAAGAGTACTCCGAACAATTGCAAGTCATACAGGACGAGCAGTTCGCTTACAAGAAAGGACACTCGACCGAGCTGCAAATACTCCGCCTGGTGGAATATGAAGTCGATGGGTTCAACAGAAACTGGTCCACGGAAGCGATCCTACTAGACGTTGCAAAGGCATTCGACAGGGTCTGGCATGCCGGACTCCTAGCAAAGCTGTTAGATGCAGGATACCCGGCAGCAATCGTCAAGCTGACCAAGTCATAATTACGGGGAAGGCCACTTCGCGCGAAGGTAGAAGGGGAGCTATCGACCTACAGATCCATGGAAGCAGGAGTACCGCAGGGCACAGTACTTTCGCCACACCTGTTCACCATATATATCTCAAATCTGCCAAGGACAGCGGGAACGGCCCTGGCACTCTACGCGGACGACACAGCTCTAGTCGTCAGATCCTGGCAGACAGCGCAAGTGTTTCGTCACCTCCAGGAAGCAGCATCCCACCTGCAGGAATGGTGCAACAGATGGAAAGTACAAATCAACGCAGAGAAAAGCAGTGCGATCCTGTTCCGAAAGAAGAGGACTCAAATCCCGGTGGGACATCTCACCATGACCGGCGACCCGATACGGTGGACCGACAATGCTAAATACCTAGGTGTCGTTCTGGATCGAGGGCTGACATTGAAACATAACACCGACGAAGTGGTCAGGAAAGCAAAGGCGGTGCGGACCAGACTCTACCCGATGGTAGGCAGAACTAGTCAACTCAACCTGAGGAACAAGCTACTCAGGCCGTACTCAGGCCGCAGCTGACGTATGCGTCAGTGGCCTGGGGGTACGTCGCCGAATACGCCGCCGAATCGCACAAGAAGAGGATACAGGCCGTGGAAAACGTGGCGCTGAGATGCGATGTGGATGCACCATGGTTTGTAAGAAACACCGACATCTTCAGTGACCTGGAATATACCCCAGTGTCGAAGATCATCCAGGATGGGACCAAGAACATCTTCGTATGAGCGGAGACCCATGCGAATCCGCTGATCAGACGAGCTGTCGATTATGATCCAGCAGAAGCTCCGCGGTACAAGAGACCGAGGCTACCGATCCTGGACAACGGCTAACCGAGGCAATTCTCTTTCAGCCTGGCCGCGAAGACGGACCACTCAGAAGAGACACAGACATACCCCAACATCCTGCACCTACCACGCGGCACCGAACCGGCCGACTGCCAGATCGGAGTCACGCTCCTGTGCCTTGTGCGGGCCCAAACCGCTGAAGTAAAGCACTTAGGCCTTGCGCGTCCCGAGCTAAATAGCTCTACCCCCACCTACTGCCGGTAGATACCGGTAGGAACACCCCAAACCCGACAAACTCCCAGGGCAGGACGACAGCAGTCGCTCTGCCCGCGACATGATGACGCTCCCGGGAGCAGACAGCCGATGAAGAAAGAAAACAGAAACAAGAAGAGCACCAGAAGAGAAAGGCCCAAATCGGCTGGGTCTAACAAACCAGGACCGGGGGGAGGTCTGCCAAAACGGTCACACCATTCGCATCAGCGGACGGGGTTGCCGGTGGAGCAGGCCCGCCCCCTTACTAGGTTGGTCTAGGCCTACAGCGATGCGATAGGGTAAAGGAAAGTAAAACTTCCGACCCCTGCTATCCAAGGTCACCGTCAATGCCAAGAATATTGGCGCGTTCTTAAGTAACAATTTTAACGAAAACTTCAGATGGACCAAGAAATTGTCAATAGAAGTTTTGACACCTAGTATTAAATCGCCCGACAAAAAGTTCCCCTTACCTTGGTTTTTAAAAGTCATGATTTTCAAAAAAAAAATCAATATTTTAGGATGCTTGCGGGGATTAAAAGTAAAGACGTAAAATTTAGAAAAAAATTGTGTTATACTAGTCAATAGTCAACTTTTGACCTCTTGCTAAATCGTTCTACAAAAAAAATATATATATTTCCCTATTTTCGCTCTACCTTAATATACATATTCTCTAATAGCCTATATAAAAATTTGGATATAAAGTGTATGCTATAATAAGACAATTCAAGTGCATAGATCCATAAAATTACTAAACGTTTCAAATGGAGCCATATTTCCGTAGGTATTGTAGTGAAACAACTGCGATGAGTATATCTACTTAAAATGCACAAGAAGCAAAACACTGTTATAATTATTGCGATGATGACTTCTCTGATAGTTTGTGTATATTATTAAAAATCATAAATTAACTGCAAATCCACTGACCTACAATTTATACTAAATGTACCTGAACTATACACTTAACATAAATGAATATATATGTAAAATACTGTTACTGGTTTAACTAGCCATAAAGATTACTTCCACGCAACGGCGTGTTTTATTATAAATATTAGTTTTCCATGTATTTACCCTAAACTAGGTAAAACTTAATTCATCCTAGATTTTGTAACGGCTACTATTAATCCGAAGAATTACAAAATTGTACATTTTATAGATAAAAAAACATGAAACTTAGCAAGCGTATTATTTATGTCTAATTAGAAATTTTAAATATTCTAGGCACTGGCGAAATACACTTTGAACCGCCATATTTGAAAATGGCTGCTACAAGTTTTCAGCCTCTAACTTTTGAATAGTTGATGCGATTTTCGTTTATTTTAATGTTCTCTTTAAGATAAACCTTTATAGCCATTACAAATTAGTTTCTAAATCTTCAGGTTCTGCATAATTTTCAAAAAATTGAAGACGGCTCTAAAAATGGATTTCCCTGTTGAATATTTTTTATGACGCACAATATCTCTTTTAGACCTAGAATAATAGTAGAAGAGAATATTATCGGCTTGATATCTTTTAAGTCATATTTTGACATACAGTTTCCTCAGGAATTAATGATTAAAACCAAAATGTCAGATATACGGTTGATGATAGTGGTATCTTGGATGGGTTGTATCTCAGTTTTCAGTCGTGCGATTTTCAATTTCTTTTCTGTCTTGAAGTTTCCATCACTATGAAACTTTTTCGTGAAAAAAAGATTTCTGTAAGAGTGTCAAACAATTTTCCAAAAACTAACTTTGGTGTCACATAAAGACAAAAATAATCCTCATAAGAAGTGTTTATACGGATGTTGAGGCTTTACTGCTGCATTATTCAAATGTGTGGTTTACTTTTGGCACAGGGAAAATTTTTCACTTTCTTGACATAAGCACAGTGGCTGAAGCATTGGGAAATGAAAGATGCAAAGCTCTATCAGCTACATGCCCTAATGGAGTGTGATATCAAATTCTCACGAAGGGGTAAAGTAACTTGCTGGACAACATAGAACAGTTACCCAGAAGTGATACATACCTCCTGTGTTCTTTCCGGCTCATCTTCAGTAGAAGAGGCTGATGCTTTTATTCCTACTATTGAAAAGTTTGTTAATATACACAAAGCAAATTTGTTCTGCTTGCACAGAAAAATAGGGACTTAGACAACATTCCACCTATGCTTAAGTCATTAAACAGCATGTCTTTAGAGTAGCCTATCAGGCAGGCTATATCTGGAGACAGGTCCATCAAACAGGTCCAGAATTGCCAGATTTGCAGATGTCTGACTGGACTCAAGCTTCAGAATCTTCACTTCAGCAACCAAAATGATTCACACAACCTCCTGTTGATGCAGAATCTCTAAAGCTAATCAGGTGTAAGTGCAAAAACTTATGTGCAAAGTTCTGCAAATGCGTAAAAGCTGATTTACCATGCATTCCTCTTTGTTTATCTGGTGGTTGTGACCAAGACTCTGATTCATTTTCCCATTCTGTCCAAGTATGTTCTCAATGTGAAGACATGAAATTGTTATGTTACTCCTATCATCAATGTTATCATATATATTTTATTGTCATACTTTATTTGTGTACGTCTGTAGTTCTGTTAATTATGCTAATAATGTTTATTATTAATAGGCCAAAATGTGAATGTAATTCTATTCTTCTTTCATGCATGTAAATCTGCCTATTTAGAAGCAGAAACGGGATTTTGTGATTCTGACATATTGGTTTTGATCAACGATTCCTGAGGAAATTGTAGACCAAAATGAGACTTAAGGGACACCAGCGACAAGCTGATAAAATTCTCTTTTTCTTTGGTCTAAACCTTATATTGTGCGACATAAAAAATATGTTGAACGGAGAAATCCATTTTTACTTTCGTGTGTGTGTGTGTGTGTGTGTGTGTGTGTGTGTGTGTGTGTGTGCGTATGTCTTGCATTTATTGTGGGGTTTTTCATCGACTAAAAACCAGGACTGTGGGGACTTCAAAATTAGTGGGGACACAAACGCGTCCCCACTATATTTTTCACTGAAAGTGCTGTTTTCTCATGTATATTAATTAATCTTTAAACCACGTTCTAATATCACTATTCTATTATTTCTTGCTATGTCGGTTATTCATTTTATATTATTTTATCTCTTCTTTTACGAAAGTTATATGAACATTTCTATAGTCCCCACAATGTGGTAAATTGAACTGTTGTATACACATCTATACATTAGTTAATTTACCTATGGTTATGGGCACTTTGCAGTTACTGGGAAGTGGCGCCCTCTACATCGTTTATTATTTTAACGCAGTTTCAGCATTTTGTATATTATTGTGTATAGAAATTCATAGCCCCCAATTATTGTGTGGACATTTAAATTATGGTATGGAAAATATTCAAGGTAAGGTCGAATGTTAAATTATGTCTTTTAATTACGAATACTAAATGTTCAAAACAAATATGGAAGAGACGCGAGGGGAAAATCGAGTTCATTGCATAATCCGTGGAAGCTAACGGAGGAAATTACTAGAAATCACTGAAGGTTACTGAAGGTCAGTAAATCATGCCATAAATAGCATGTGAAAATATAATGCGCATGCGCGAAACAAAATGCGTATTGGCGGAGGAAAATTTATACACGTATTATCAAATGTGAATTCTTACAACTTATTAAAGCTGGAAAGGAATGCGTGGCAAAGAGAGGTCGATTCTTTGTGAAGAAATGTGACTAGTTAATGTGGCTAGTAGCGCAGTGGGCTTTTGAGATAATTATTAGAGATGGAGTTGCGTAGTTTATGTCGTGACATGCAGTTGAACTGTACACAAGTAGGGCATTTTCGATGCGCAGTAGAAATCTATTACTGCTGGATCTGCGCACTCAACGGTATTGAAAGCTCAATACGCATGCGCGAAACAAAATTTGCATAAGTATTATTAAATATGAATTTTTACAACTGATTAAAGCTGGAAAGAGATGCGCGGCAAAGGAAGGTCAATTCTTTGTAAAGAACTGTGACTAGTTTATGTGGCTAGTACCCCAGTGGGTTTTTGAGCTAACTACTAGAGATGGAGTTGCGCAGTTCGTGTCGTGGCATGCAGTTTAACTGTACACAAGCAGGGTATTTTAGATGCGCAGTAGAATTCTACTACGGCAGGATCTGCGCACTCGACGGTAATGGAAGCTCAATGCGCATGCGCGAAACAAAATTTGCATACGTATTATTAAACACGAATTCTTACAACTGATTAAAGCTGAAAAGGGATGCGCGGCAAAGGGAGGTCAATTCTTTGTGGAGAGCTGTGACTAGTTAATGTAACCACACTAAGCCCACTGCACCACTAACCAGCAGCGCAGTGGGTTTTTGAGCTATCTATTAGATATGGTGATGCGCAGTTCGTGTCTTGACATGCAGTTGAACTGTACACAAGTAGGGCATTTGAGATGCGCAATAGAAAGCTATTATGGCAGGATCTGCGTACTCGACGGTAATGAAAGCTCACTGCGTATGCGCGAAGCAAAATTTGCATTCTTAGAACTGATTAAAGCTGGAAAGAGGTGCGCGGCAAAGGGTGGTCGATTATTTGTGAAGAGCTGTGGCTATAGTAGCGCTGCTAGGCTTTTGAGCTAACTATTAGAGATGGAGCTGCACAGTTCGTGTCGCGGCATGCTTTTGAACTGTACACTAGTAGATCATTCGACGGTAATGGAAGCTTTGTTAAATATGTCTACGTAAATGAACCATACGGGCGAACTATAGTTGTATAGTTGGACAATATAAAATAACTTGCGCAGTTGGTTTTGTTTGGTAAACTATCGTGTGTAAATAAATAGAGACTTAAATCAACACCAAGAACGTAAACGTAAACGTAGCGAATGACAGCTACGAATACGTAGTGGCAATTTTTCGTATGTTTATACTTACGTCCGACGTAACTTTTGCGTGAACGTACGTATAGCAAAGACGTAGCGATATCGAGCCGAGTGGGACTTCGGAAACATTCACTTAAACCCGAACAACTGGTAATTTCAAAATATGAAACCAAACGCAAATAACAGCAAAGACTAACAATAATTATTCATTACTTGTTTATATTATATAAACTTGTTTATATTATATAAACAAGTAATGAATAATAATAAAAGAACTCATTTTACAAGTGAGAACGATTTACATCTTACAAAGGAAATCGTGTGCCATAAACCATACGAGAACCCTGGACGATGAAATTCAATCCAAATGAAAAATAATATACTTACAAATCACGGGAAAATTAATTTCTATTAAAACTTTAAAAGATAAAATCAAGAATTTGGTAAAATCCAACAGTTCAAATAAGTTTATGAATTGAATTGAACTCCATCATCATCATCACTATCCTCATTCAAAGGTGTTAACAATTTCTTCCATACCTATAGGCACCTTATTATTTTCTAAATAAAATTCTAATAATTATCCAAAAAAGTGAGGTTAAGTTAAAACACACAGACAGTGAACTACGTAGTATACAGTTCAACAGAACAACAATAAACGACCTTTGTGCGACCTGCCCGTATATATACGTTATTACGTTCCAAACGATGCTTTATAACTCTACTTTTAAAGTCACGACCGTATCATCTCTGTCACGTTTACGTCAAAGCAGTTACGTCTACGTTATTGCATAGTGTTGCTTTAAGTCTCTATATCTTTTACGGCAGAAGTAAAATGATTAAAGGTGGCGACGTAACGAAGAGAAGGCGATGTTTCAAAATATTTCAACTCCAAATTTATTGTATGAAAAATTATCAATTAAAATCAGCAGATTTTCAATATATCAACACACTTTATCACACATGTATAGTTTACCTCAGATTTACTGGGCACATAAAAAATGTCGGCGTGTTTGATGGCGCGATGAAGATTAAAGACGCCGACATTTTTTATGTGCCCAGTAAATCTGAGGTAAACTATAATAACGAACAAACTATTCAACTCGTAGAGTATAATTATCAACAAATAAGCATGAGCAGTAAATCATGCACAAACCAACTAAACAGAATAGAAAACTCCTATCACCCATGACGATTAGATCATAACGTAGCTGAACTCCTTCGATTTGAGTGTTTCTCTACTTAGCCTTTCCAACATCGTATTTATAACGGTGTTGTTCCAAGGTTGATGTAATAAAGGTGTGTTGGATATAAAACTTTGGATTCGAATTTTATATTCTGGGATTAAGCGGTTTAAAACTGATCATTTTTGGTTTTTTGTAAAGGGACTTTAAATAAAGTACTATTTTCATGTCAAATAAAATACCTTATATTCGTTCGTAATATTAGCAAAATGTTATTAAGAAAAGTTGTTCAGAATGTAAAATGATGTCCCTGTTTCAGAAAAATCCACCTACGTTGATAAAACCGTCTCCACTCGAAATACGGAATTGTGTTTTATAAGGGTTTATAATGCAAAGTTATATGTTGTAAAGCATAATTTCGAGACAATCGATCTGCTACATTGAGTATTTCGAGCACATACCGTATCATCTGAAAAACAACGGTTTAATCAAAGTCAATCAGCTAGCCATTTTGCATGGGACCATATGTATTCTTTCATATCCACACAACTGTTCTCAATAACGTTTGCCACAAAATGAAGGAATAAGGTATTTTACCGGACGAAAATAGCTATTTGTGTATTAAGAGCGCAAAGTGATATATTGTCGCTCTGAGCGAGAAGTTTGACGCGCGACGCGTATCTGAGCGCGGCTATCTCGCGAGAGCGGTAACGTCACTTTATGCTCTTATTACACACAGGATTTTTTCTACAACCGGTGTTTTTATAAAAATGTTTGGTAAAAATTAATAATTATTGATAACCTCAAATTTGACAGTTCAGATTTCAAAACGTGAGCATCAATTTGCGCTACACATGTTTTTGTAGAAATGTTTGTTAAAATGGTATTTGCTGCAAAATAAAATAAAAAATTGCTTTAGTACCTATTAATTATTTATTTAAATACTGTCATTTTATGATTTATATCTATGTATAACAAAATCTAAATGTTTTTGGAATCTGAACGGTCAAATACCGCCAATGCTTACTTTTGTGTCAAAAGTCGTAGATACACTAGACATTTCTTTATTATGGTTTCCATGGTAACTAATCGTTTACTTTGTCGCTCGGCGAGTGACAAAGTAAAAAAACGCTCGCTCCTCGGAAAAGTGCAACATTGCGCTTTCTTTTGGAAGCGCAAAGTTGCACTTTTCGCTCGGTTGTAGAAAAAAATTGTTTTCTTATTAGCTGTCAAGGTACTCTTGATTTTCAAAAGCGAAAACATACTCAAAGTTAGTTTTAAATCAGACGAGCTTTATCCCAAAATATAACATTCAAATCCAAAAATGTTTGGTCTAACACATCTCTCTTGTTGCATCAATCCTGGGAGACAGTGTACATAAAATAAATGATTTACCAACATTTTCAAGCAAAAATAAGGTCTATAATGCAATTTGAGTAGAACTAAATTTATAGTAGATTTTCAAACAATTGAAAAAAGTATTCAGTTAAAAAAAATCCAAGAGAAAAATTAAACAAATAACGTATTAATAAAATATAAGGAAAGCGATCATAACATTTTATAAACTTAAGTTTTTCTTAATAAACATGAAGTGCTAAAGTCGCGAGCTTGTGTATATAGCCTCTGCTTTGCATTTCGAAATAATTTCAACTCTATGAAAAAAATAATACATTTTCATCTAGAGAAATTTTTGTATCACCTCTGACACTTGCTTTCATGAAACTACGTGACTATTTAATTCCGTTTTAATACCTAATTGACTTCAAAACTATGAATATGAAAGCACAGTATAATACCTGATTATGAATAGTTACATATATAATTAGTGACCGTTTAGTTCCTTTTTTGTGTCCAAAATATCAAAAATGACTTTAAAAATGTAATTAAATGATCATTTATGAAAGCGCATAGTAACTGCATAACCTTGAGTGTCTAATCTGAGCACGCCTCTGCGGCTACAATGCAAGAAGTTTAAACTAACTTGAGCTTCTTAGCTGCGACACAAGATTCTTGGCTGCTGTGAGACAGTTTATATGAACAGTTCTAGGACGATACATCAATTGCGCAGAACCTGGTGCTCACTTCTCTTAGTTCTGAATGATCCACGAACCGTTCTACATGAAACCTGAACGCTTCAAATTAACTTACGCTGTTCACCTATAGAGGGACAACTTCTGTTGGTGTTGATACTGTCGTTTGTCAATTTTACATAGTTTGGTTTGCTAGATTTGTTATTTGACTATATTTGTTATAGATTAGAACAAAAAACCTGGACATCAGTTCAGTTCAATTTTCAGAAAATAACACAATGAGTATGAGATCAAATAATTACTTGTAATCGAATAATTCATTGACCGATTATCGCTATCTTAGAAGTAATTCTTAAAATAAAAGTGAAAAACTACAAGAAACTAAATATTTCATGGTATACACAAAAAGTAAGACTCATATATTATTGTGGGAACTTACACACATTCCATTTTAAATTTATTGTGGGGACTCATATACACAAGTTTTATTTGGCAATTAAAGTGGGTACACGTATACACAATTTATATTACATATAAGATGTCCCCACAATAACTTTAGGAGTGTATTCGAAAACGAGCGAGTGTATTGTAAAATGAAAAATACCTGCGTAATCAGCATGACGTAACCAACATGGCTACGTATACACTTTCAAAGTCCCCACAACATTGTAAATATCCTGTGTCCCCACAGTGACTTGAAGACATGTATAGGTGTGTGTGTGTGTGTGTGTGTGTGTGTGTGTGTGTGTGTGTGTGTGTGTGTGTGTGTGTGGTGTGTGTGTGTGTGTGTGTGTGTGTGTGTGTGTGTGTGTGTGTGTGTGTGTGTGTGTGTGTGTGTTGGTGTGTTTGTGTGGGGTGCGTGGTTGGTTGGTTTGGTTGTGCGCGTGCGTGCGTGCGTGCGAGTACGTGCGTGCATGTGTGTGTGTGTGTATATATGTTTGTATCCGCGATAACTCAAAAAATATCAATGGGAGACTTCCCAAATTTGGCAGTTAATATTGTCAACAACATATTAGGTGACACATTAATCTAATATAAGGAAGTATAGTAATCGTGATCTTTTTCGACCTCGAGATTTTGATTTATATATATATATTGTTTTGAACCCTCCTGAATGTGTGTGTGTGTGTGCGTGTGTGGCGTGCGTGTGTGCGTGCGTGCGTGGGTGCGGGTGTGCGTGCGTGCGTGGGTGCGTAGGTACGTGCGTGCGTGCGTGCGTGCGTGCGTGTGGTGTGTGTGTGTGCGTGTGCGTGTGCGTGTGTGTGTGCGTGTGCGTGTGTGCGTGTGTGTGTGTGTGTGTGTGTGTGTGTGTGTGTGTGTGTGTGTGTGTGTGTGTGTGTGTGTGTGTGTGTGTGTGTGTGTGTGTGTGTGTGTGTGAGTGTGAGTGTGAGTGTGTGTGTGTGTGTGTGTGTGTGTGTGTGTGTGTGTGTGTGTGTTGTGTGTTTGTGTGGGTGCGTGGTTGGTTGGTTTGGTTGTGCGCGCGCCGTGCGTGCACGAGTACGTGCGTGCATGTGTGTGTGTGTGTATATATGTTTGTATCCGCGATAACTCAAAAAATATCAATGGCAGACTTCCCAAATTTGGCAGTTAATATTGTCAACAACATATTAGGTGACACATTAAATTTGGTGAATGTGGTACCACCAGAAAGGATATAATGGATGAAAGAAGCAAAAAGGTACAATTTCGGAAAAAAAATTTTTTTTTTGCATTTCTGGACGAATCTCGACTAATTATAATGAAAAAACATAACTTTATGAAAAAAGAAATTGTCGCATGTCTGTAGTATCGCGATAACAGCTGCAGTTTTTGAGATAAAGCTTTAAAATTTGGTACACTTGTTCTATAGGCCAAAGACAATGAAAAAATTCGGTGATGAGCAAAATTGGCCAGCTGAAAAGGGGTCCACGGGACCCAAACTTTTTTGTATTTGACTTTACTAAAAATATATTCTTGATGAAAGATTATAAATCATGTCTACTATATCAAGCAGATAAAATATATTTTCCAGGTACTTAAATTAAGCTGATGTAAACTAAAATATTTTACACATTTGCCTCATAAAATGGGGTTAAGATAAATTTACCAGTTTGACATTTGAAAGGTCTAATTTAGTTACAAAAATGTCAATGTCAATAACAAAATATCTGATGTGGCCAGCACATAACTTTCTTATACCGGTATATATCATCCTGATCTAAAAAAACATTCTATTTAAATCTTCACTTACCTCAATTAAATTTTAATAGCGTACCTTGAAATGTTTCATTAAAATTTTTAAATAATTAATTATCAGCGTCATTCGATACTATCAATAATAATTCATGTCATATATTTTAATAATTTTTTTATAGACATTGTCATTTTTGTACCTAAATAGACCTTTCAAATGTCAAACTTTTAAATTTATCCTAACCCGATTTTATGAGACTAAATGTGTAAAATATTTAAGTATATAGAAAATATATTTTATTGGCTTGATATAGTAGACATGATTTATAATCTTTCAACAAGAATATATTTTTTTGTCTCTAAAACAGATTTTATTAGCAATTTTCCAATACGGCTGTTCAAAGTGCAATTCGCCAATGCCTACAACAAATTACTAATTTAGAGATTTTTTACTAACATCGTTGATATAGTTAAATATGATGTCTAGTTTTGTAAACAACAAAAGGAAAGGGAATATTATACAAGTAAAAGAGTTTTTTAATAATCTGATTATAAACAAATGTTTTCATCATCAATCAAGATTTATATATAGCCAGGTTTAATTTCATTTAAACGGGGATATGAATGAGGCTCTGATGCAAATTAAATAATTTATCGTCGAGAGGGATTATGTCATATTTTGGAGCTCAGGTTTTAAATCTAACCATAAAATTTTATATTGAAACGATTTTTTATGGAAATGATTTGAGACCCAATATTACTAATATAATTGCGTAATATAGGATAATTATTATAACAACAGAATATAATATAAAGGGTGTCATAAGCAACTAGTGTACTAATATACTTCTCGAAAGCTAAACGCCAAAAAATGTATAATTTTGTTTACTTCTCTAATTGTTTTTTTGGCTTTATTTGTGATTGGTTTAAACCACATTTTGTATTAAAACGTCATAGGGCTACAGATTTTAGAGACAGGCAGAAAATAAAATAACCACCGTTGTTCTGGATGTGATTTGACAACCATTTTGTGGCTGTATTACAATTACAAGTTCCAATTCTATACCTGTTTAAAGTGAAACAATTACTCCAAAACACGACGGTTTGTAGCTAGTATTTTTTTCATTTGTGGTATTTTAGTTGAATCTTTTTTTTAATTTTGTTTTCATTGTTCACCCCACGAGTTTTCAATTATATTTTAAATTTGCTTTACAGTTCACAAAACAGTCTACAGAAAAGAGTAAATATTAATTGCTTTAATTCGTTGCGCTTCAAATTTTAAAATTAATTTTAATTGTATATTTGAATTGATACAAAATAGAACAGATTATATCAATCTAAACAATCTCAATGTCAGTCGCTTTTAATATATATTTTAGACATTTTGTAAGCGGGTTTTTACTCTCACACATATTTTCTACCCACAATGGGTTTATAAAATTGTTGCTGGCATTTATATCCAAGGATAACAACTGTTACTTTCTGCTGTAGCTTTATTAATAATCAACAGTAACTGGTACACATTTATGAACTTATTTGTCTCAACAAATTATTTTAATTATAATAAATACTTGCTTAAAATTGAAGAAGTGCTACTATTGTAGGTAGTACATTTATATACACATATACTGGCTAAAGTATGGGGCAACTTCTTTAAAACTAAACAAAATTAGTTTTTTGACAAAATGTCCATTTTGTTTTATAAAAATTATGTATCAAATTAATTTTTTGTAAATTCTTGATTTTGACAGATTCTTTAAATGTCAAAAAGAGCATACAAATTTTGAACCTTACAAAATAACATTTGCGATTAAAAGGGAACTGAAAATTGGAAAACCTAAATCTTATTAAAAATAAATCAAAAACTCTGTTGATAAGCAAATAATTTTATTTTTTAAATTATGAGTTCTTTGATAATTCTGTGCATTTCGTTCCTAAATCGATTTTTTAAATACTCTAAATTATGTGATCTGTTGATATAGACCTTTGACTTTAAATAATCGCATAAAAAATATTAAAGGAATGTAATATCTGGGGATATTGGGGAGCATTCTATCGTTCCTCGCCTGTCAGTCTACCTTGTAGGTGTGCAACTATCCAGAAAACCGCTAACAGGACGTGCAAACTGCGGGAGTACGCTCTCTTGCCGATACCAGATAATACTGTCTGGAAGGTCAGGATCATTCTCATTCGGGAAAATTTCTGCAATATCATTTCACAAAAAACTCCAAATACCTTTCCCCTGTGAGAGTTCCTTTAATGAAGAAAATATCCAATATTTTATTGTCGACTATTCCTGTCCACACATTTAATTTCACCGGGTTTCGAGTATATATCTCAACCATCCAATGGGGATTTTCCCCTGCTCCAATACCTGTAACTTTATCGGTTCACTGAGCCATTTTGACAAAATGAGGCTTCATTCCGAAAAAAGTGTTTGGATGTGGAAAGGTGAATTAGCATGGCACAAATCTAGTAAAGTTCCGCAAAACTGCCTTCGACGGTCGGTCGGGGTCATCCTCGTTGAGTTCCTTCCTACACGGGTTAAATTTTGTAGAGATTGTACATTTTTCTTCAGTACACTTAGTACTGTTCACTTACTAACTTCGCTTTCCATTGAAACTAGTCGAAAAGTACTATGAGTATTCTCTTTCATACTTAACAAAATGTATTCTTATTTTCACTAATTTTTGAACGGCCAGGTTTTGAAATGTCTTTCTACTTGTCTGTTTGTTCAAGGGAGAAGTTTTAGATTGGAGAGATTTTTGTTCATTCTTCATAAATGTGGAGACCACTTTTCATTTATTTTTGTATATAGTGCTGAAACGGTTCAAGAATGTATTTTCATAAGTTAGGTTTTCTTGATTGATCTGGTGAATGTATTCATTGTCTTCGGATGTAGTTTTGCTTCATATTATAGGCATTAGATTGGGCTGGTATGGTGAGTTGCTTTCTTGTGGACTGTAGTTCATTGCTTTCTGCTGATGATTAAGCTATTGCTCGGTAATCTACTTTTGATCTTATAATTGGTGCATGGTGCAGTGTAAACGTAGTAGTGTAGGACTGTCTTCCCATTACTGATTGAAAGTTTATGATTTCTTATGTTGAGATCCAATTTTAATCGCAGATAGACAATCGTGACAAGAAATTTAATATTTATAACAAATTGAAATTGCTAGGTATGAAATAATAATTTGCATGTGACTGGTGAGGTCATTTGGAGAATATTACGCATTTGTTTCCGCTCAAATAAAATTGAAAACCAGTTGCACATTACTGTATTTTCTGTTGGTATTTATCATAAATGTTGATTGGTTGTAACGTTTCTTTTTTTTTTCGAATGAAGGCGGAGATTGTATAATATTAATTTCTACCAGTTTTAAGTGCTTTTAACTTTTTTCTGTACTGTAATTATAGAAGTTGAACTATTTACTGTTTGATATTAATTAAACTATGACTTTTTTATCTTTTTTAACTATGTTTTTTGTTCTTGCTCGATAGTTTCTGAATATTAACAGGTTCTCTGGTGCCTTATTTTTTATATATATATTCAAAGCTAATAGTTTTTATAACTTCTTACATTGTAGATACCACGAAGGTACTGGGTTACGTTTCTTAATCTGCTTGTAGGTTAACTTCATTATCAATTAGGAAGTTACGTGTCTCGATACAAACAAAATATTTCTTTTGCAGCCCTAAAATAATTTGATGTTATTCCTTTTTGGTTTTATAGTAATAGTAATGAATAAAAAAGGCAGGTAGTTACGTCTTGTAGGAATCTTTTATATTCGTTTTCATTGTTGACCTAGTAATATTACCGAATTAGAAATTAATAACTTTTCGTAATATGTATTATAATCAGCTTATATAATTTAAATACGAAAGAATCAAAGACCTGGTAGTATTTAGTGATTAATGAATCGGTTGTATATTTAAATTTGATACCTATTTAATGATTTGTGATTTATTTTCCTACACAAATAGATATAAAAAAAAATAATAAAAATGCTTAACTAAATGTAATTTTCCCTAAGACGTTTCATTCATTTTTTTGTAATAGTTATTTCCAATCTCATTAACATATAAATAAAAATTTGATATGGTGTAATAACGAATTATACGATGACAATAAAACTTTTGAGATACGGGATTATTAAATTGCCTAACTTACAAAAGATTAACTTTGGCTAGCAAATAGCGACATTCCCCGTTAATACTTAATGGTTAGTGATTTGAACCTACGTCTAGACTCAAGCATTAAATTGAGGTAGTATTATAATAATGGGTAACTTTCAAAATGTTGATTAATGAACCTGTAATAAATTGAGCCCCGTAAGATATTTCATATAATAAAATGCTATAATTTCCACAAAATTTCTTACTCTTAACTAATTAATTATGTAACAACAATAATAATAATTAATAAAACGTAAATAAACAAATAGCGTAAGTACAAAACTAAATTATAAAACAAATTTAAATAGTACCAAAAATATACATATTTTCGCACTAATACCGGGTGTCACAAATTGCGCTCGCCCCGATATCTCCTAAAATATTTGGAATAGAAAATTGAAATTTCGAGGGCTTATTATACGACTAAAATGCCATCTTTTCAATAAAAAATCAAGTTTGGTGCACATCCGGTTTGACCGGAAATGCCCACAACTTTCGATTTTTAAATGAAACACCCTATATATTTTTACATTTTTGGAATCTAGAGGAAATTTTGAATACAATACATCCATTTTGGTAACTTTTTGATAAACATTAAAAATTTTATTAAAAAAATCTATTTCTGAATCCAGAGTGCTGTGGTGCCCAAAATATATTTTAGTTTGTGTGCTACGTTACTATAAAAATAAAAAGAGCAATATGATTGCATTACTTAATTGTCTAGAGGCGTTTAAAATTTTTAAATGTGATTTTTACCCACTAACTCGGTTTTTTTAAATGGGAAGTTAATCGTTCACCAACATTTTTAAATACCCCATTTTCATACGAATCTAATAATACCAAAATTTTGAAAATCCGCTCAGAAATATTTGAGATTTCAGCCAAAATACAATGCAACCAAGCTTTTTAGAAACATGCGGCTAATAGATTAGTGGGCTTTGGAAACTAAAATGACACATTTCTGTTTAAAATCTGTTAACCTAATAACATTGGAAAAATCGTAGTAACGTAGCACACTAACTAAAATATATTTTGGGCACCACAGCACTTTGGATTCAGAAACTGATTTTTTAATAAAATTTTTAATGTTTATCAAAAAAGTGACCAAAATGGATGTATTGTATTCAAAATTTCCTCTAGATTCCAAAAATGTAAAAATATATAGGGTGTTTCATTTAAAAATCGAAAGTTGTGGGCATTTTCGGTCAAACCGGATGTGCACCAAACTTGATTTTTTATTGAAAAGATGGCATTTTAGTCGTATAATAAGCCCTCGAAATTTCAATTTTCTATTCCAAATATTTTAGGAGATATCGGGGCGAGCGCAATTCGTGACTCACCCGGTATACCAAATAATGGTGTAAATAAAAAACGAAATTATACAATAAATTCAAATGGTACCAAAATTATGCATACTTTCGTATCGGGTGGGCCATAAAAAGCAGGATTTTTTTTATTTCTTATAACTTTGATCTGTTACCAGATGCCAGGTATATTAAAGAAAGACACCAAATTCAAGAATAATATTAGAGTTCATGATTTGTTGCCTAACTTTCTTCAATTCTTAAATATGGCCATTAACACCTATGAATACGTCAGTCTGGTTTGTAATATGTAATCGACATCGCCCACTGATACCACTTCTGATTAATTCGTAGGTGTGCAGTCGTGAGTCATTGTACCTGTTACGCCAAGGACTAGTTTAAATAAATATAAATGGCAATCTTATCTTAAGCAGGTTTATTTGTACTGATAGATTTTCACCAAACGTTAACATTTATTGAAATTTTTAAACTGGGATTACACAATTACCAGACTTATGGCTAGTTTCTTCACTTCTAGATAAATTAGTTTAATTGTTACCATCAAGTTATGCCAATTTTTGTTTTCTTCACTGTCAGTTTTATTCAATCCGTTGGTTAAACTAATTTGAATTTATTTGTTACTTCAAGTATAAATAAAATTTGTATCTTCACAGTAAAAAATATCAAACATTTTTATTTTTATCAGCCGTACAGGTATCAAATACTTAAACTGCAATTTTCACCTTCCTCTTGCTCTTCTTCTTCTGTGTCTTATTTATTTTTAATTTTCATAACCTCAAAGTTAACTTTTTCAATCTTAAGCTCATATTCAACAAAGCAAGACAGCCTTATATAAGTTAGTTGCGGAATTTAGCAAATAATACCTAATTTCTGTGATCTAGTTAAGTGACTTGCGCATAAAAGTTGTCTTTGAAAAAAAAACTTAAGTTCTGTGGTATTTTAATCGATGACGATGTTCAAGCAATTATGTGTTTTTAATGGCGATGGGCAATGTTAACTAATGAGTAACGCTGGCCGAGGTGGCTGGAGTACAGCCACGGTCTTGCGCTGGCGTCACACGTGCCGATTTAGAAGTGATTTACGCCACAGACTTATTTGAAAGGTTAATGCGTGAGGTTGTACCTATAAATTATACATAATGTCAAACGCGCCAAAGGGTAAAAAACGACGCGGACACAGTGAATAAATTTATCGGTGAATTTCCGGATTTATTCTATGACGGATGCAAAATAATTTGTAAAGTTTGCAATCAAGACTTAATGTGCTGGCACAAAACAGATTGTCGTCGTCATATCAATACCGTGCAACATCAAAATAAAAATAATGGCATGCCTTTGAGAACTCAGTTTATGTTTGATTTATTGTTAATGTTAATAGCCTGTAATATTCCGCTACACATACTGGATAAACAACCATTTCGGGAGTTTTGGAATAAATACAATCCCCAGGTGAACTTACCAAGTCGTACATCGTACGTAGATATATTCCAGCTGTTTGTGAAGACATTATAAATAGGATTAAATGTGGATTAAAAAATACACGGCTCTGGTTATGTATTGACGAGATGACAGATTGTAAAAAAAATTCTATTTTAAATATTATAGTACGTGTACTGACCCTCTTAAACCAACATTTCCACTTTCACTAGCTAGTAAAAGACTAACTGCGTGTACTGGCGAAATAATTACGCGTGTGGTGTTGGAGACATTCGAAAAATTTTAACTTTCAACAAGTCAAGTATTGATATTTGTGACTGATGGTGCCGCGACAATGCGCGTGGTAGGCCGTTCTTTTCAAAGAGACAATTGTAGGTTTTTACATGTTACGTGTAAAGTGCATGCGTTACATCTTGTGGCAGAACGATTCGAAAATGTCTTCCAGAGGTAGATGCATTAATAGCAAATACAAAAAAAGTATTTCTCAAATACTAAACGGCTTCGAGCATTTCACAGACAGTGTCCTGGTACCTCTGAACCACCAGAGCCGATTCTTACACGTTGGAGAACGTGGTTGAAAGCGGCTCTTTATTATGCTGAATATTTTCAACAAATAAAAGCTGTGATACTACAGTTCAACCCTAACGAGGTTGCAGCTATTAGAGAAAGCCAGACAAGCCTTCAAGACGTTTTCCTTGAAACAGATTTAAAAACTATTAATAACAATTATAGAGGACTACACGACGAAATAGAAAAATTGCAAAATAGTTCGTTGTCGTTAATGGAATCGCTGCAAATAATGGACGATGTAAATACACAGCTACAGTCTATAAATGACGCAAAAAATAATCGCGTTAGTGAAAAATTCGAGAGTGTATTACAGAAAGATCCTGATTTTAGCAAATTAAGACAAATTTGTGATGGTGCATCTACAACTTCGTTAAGTGAGTTCACAGATTGTTTTACTTGTGCCTGTATTACATCCGTAGGTGTCGAACGGTCATTTTCAAAATACAAACATATTTTTTTCACCAAAGCGAACATCGCTGACGGAGACAGTTGTAGAAACATATCTGATGCAATTATACTATAGATCTTCCCCACTTTGTGATGACGACAACCAAACTACTTTATAAATCTGCTTAAAAGGGTAAGTTTTATACAAATTTTTATAAAATGTAACATTATTGTTAAAATTTATTTCCATTTACTGTACTTATTCAAGTATTATGATATGATGTAAACATATGAGTCATATGACGACTCTGCCGGCCAGGTGACCTCGGCCAGCTTTACTTATGAGTATAGGAAAGGAAATGGGACTGCATTAAAATAGCATTTTGAATATTGTGAAAGAATAACAAATAACTTATGATTAATTTTACAGAAACTGTTGTTTCCATCTTTGAATTATTGTAGAAACTTATTTTCGTGTTTACTCATACAATATCTAATTTATTGCCGTGTCTTTTATGGGATGGAAGAATTATATTTGCATCATTTTTACATAACAGTTTAATAGTCAACTAATAAGATTCTGTACTGTGAGTTGTAGATATAACAGTAAAATACTAACATGTCAATGAACTAAAATAGTTTTTGAAATTTGCTGTCACTCTAATAAATTTTGATCACTTAAACTTTAAGAGAGAGTATAGCACGTACTTACAAACTATTTAATATAATGGACGCATATTTTAATAATGATTTTGCACAAAAGTAAATATTAATTTTTCGATTATAAAACTATCTATAATTGATATGACAATGTGGGAACTTTCTTACATAAATATTTTGATTTATTAGTTCTGCCAAGGTTTCTTAAAGAAAGTTTTTTCTTTTTTAATAACAAAAATACATTAAAAGAAAACATAATAAATGATTCTTATTACACATATTAATGTAATAATTAATGGCAATCAACTCTGTTTAACGCAACACTGTAGTTTTCCACGAAACACCAAAACACTATAAACTGCACTCGACGCGCGTTTCGCCAACCAAGTTTGCATCATCTGGAGTTGATTAAAACTGACAGTTTTAATCATCTCCAGATGACGCCAACTTGGTTGGCGAAACGCGCGTCGAATGCAGTATATAGTGTTTTGGTGTTTCGTGGAAAACTACGTCAGTGTTACCTTCACATCAAAGGTTCCAACCCACTCCAGGTCTGTTTAACGCCACAAGAATATTTTGACTTTTACTTTTGTACCAATAACACTTCAAATGTTTTAACATCCACGGTTATTATAAGTCTGCTAAATCTGTGCCATACGTTAATTCAGGTTGCAGGGGGTTAATGTAATTAATTAAAGTAATCCTACACTACACTCAGGCCGAGGTTCATGCCATTGAATTGTGTGTGCGAATGCTGGAATATATGCATCTTACACGCAGATCAATTAACATTTTTTCAGATAGCCAAGCAGCTATAAAAGCTCTTGGCTCCTACCGGTGTAACTCCAAAACAGTATGGAACTGTCAGACGGCTCTAAATCTTTTGAGCAAAAACAACAAAGTGACTCTGGTCTGGATACCCGGCCACTCTGGTATGGAAGGTAACGAAATAGCCGACTCCTTGGCCAGAGAAGGAGCAGGATCACGAATCATCGGACCAGAACCGATACTTGGCATATCTTCAAGTACTGCTAATATGGCCATCTCAACCTGGGCTGAAAGGGCAACTCTCCAGTATTGGCAAGAGTTACCAGGATTAGTTCATTCGAAGGCATTTATAAAATACACTTTGAAATCAAGAACTAAGAAACTTTTAGAGTTAAACAGGGTAAACTTGAAAACTCTTACAGGCCTATATACTGGGCACTGCCTACTAAACTGTCATCTGCATAAACTTGGCCTAGCGGAAAATGCCGAGTGCCGTCTATGCTTGGAGGATGATGAGAAGGCAGACCACGTCTTATGCACATATGCACAGAATCCGATTTTCAATATTTGGCAAAGGGCAACTTCTGCCATAGGATCTGGACACATTCTTACCCAATAAAGTTATAAGTTTCATTAAGAGACTGAACTTGTGGGGTGAAATATATTAGGGTGAGCCACAATAGACCTCTGGCCCAGTGGAGGGTCCAGAAGGAACCACTCACAATAACCTAACCTAACCTAACCTAATCCTACATTACAAAAGTCAAATGACAAAAGAAAAGTTTTTGTTCCATATTCTTGTAAGGAATATCTAGGTAGGTGGTAGTGGTATGTGATCTGCAAAACTTCCTATAAAGCGGCGTCCTTAATCTCCTGAATAGGTCGCAGACATTCATAATGTAGCGCTCAATGTATATAAATATAAAAGTGGTCTCTGTGGTTACAACTGACGATGTATTTTCATAATAGGATCTTCAAACGATGACTCTTGAAGAAAATGAATTACATGAAGATTACATCTTGCAGTTTTTGGAACTCTGATTATCCAAACTACTATAAAATAATATTTTAAATAGTTTCGCAAAAGACAAAAATAATTGATAGAGGAGGGTAATATATTTTTTTAAATAAATCATAACCTTAAAAAAAAACAAAAATATATAGAAAGGAATTTATATAGAAACTGCACTTTTATTGCCCTCGTACAACCGAAAATTGGATAGTTAAGAACACGTTATCTCCCTGCTTTAGGCTAGTGATAAAACTTTTAAGCAGAGGTTTACTTTTTCAGTTAATCACAAGGATATTAGGATATTTACATTGCTTTTGTATGGTGATTACTATAGTTTTTTAGACTTTACCATCTGCGACATTTCTCTGAAATCTACATTAACTTCTGCTGTGTTCCTTTTATACATGAAGCTCAGGTTATCTAAAAACGAAATTAGAGCAAGATAATCTATTGATGATTAATTCTAATTCGATTTCTTTTCTCTTTTTTTTAGGAACAGATTACTTACCAAGAATTTTCCAGTAAAGGAACGCGTTCATAATGTTAATTTTGTTTCAAGGTTTTCTTATATTAAAGAGTGTGCAACAAAAATTGTGAAATAAATTCATTTTGTCTGTTTATACAAGTTTGTCAAATAAACCTCAGACAAGTCGATGTTTAATTTTAACTCTGCATCTTTTGGTATGAACAATTTTAAAATGACGTCATGACAGGTTTCGTGATAACGTCATTAAATTTATTTATAGTGGAGGTAAGTATTTTTAAGTTAAGTTTTAGACAGAGTATTTCTATTGACATATTACATACTTAAAAATAAATTATACAGAACATTATAAGAAGTTTTACTGATCTGCTCAAGTTTTGATCCGTGTCCGCGCTCTTGACTATCTGAACTGAAATTTCAAACTGTCATCTCCTACAAGAGGGTTGGTTTGTACTTGTAACTTATTATTCTGAGAAATCAACTGTATTCGATCAATGGCGCCATTTCTTAATCAATGAATAAATAAAGAAGCAGGTGTGGTATGGCGTGGTTTTAGTGTAGCATTACCACGAATTTCTCAAAATAATCTGGATCTCTAATTGGTATTGCTCGACCTTGAAAAAAATGTCCCAGTGTAGGGGGCCGCCATACTGTGGGCCATCTAGTTACATTTCAATTTATTATTGGTACGAATTAGTGATTTTACGTTGATCACACTGGGTTTCGATTTGTCAATTGTCATCTTTGGCCAATTTCTTTTTGTGATGTGCTGTGACTGGATTTATTAAATAAAAACAAGTTCTTGGATACCTTCTTAAAGGGCTCCTCTAGCTCCCGTAGGAATAATTTTCGGTCACATGTTAATAGGAAGTTTTCTTCATATTTTTCCATGTACAATCACCCCCTTGAAATATAGCAATGGAATTTCCGGACACACTGTATAGCTATAATATGGATGTCAACATTTATCTAATAACTTGTTGGTGGGTGATATTTACCAGAGTTAATAAATTAAGTAATTTCCTGAAAATAAGAACTTTTACGGGATGGTATGTAAAATAAGGTATATTTTATTATAAAGGATGCTTTTAAAAAAAATAATCACAACACCAGATTTTGGACATTAAACAATGTTGATTAAGGTTAATTTGCTTCTTTAGAAGACGCACCTCAAAAGAAAAATAGGGCATCCTAAAGTTAAAAATATATTTTTTCCGTAAAGCCCTTTTATTTCTTTATTTCTTTATTTATTTTTAGGAGTTCAGCAAGAGCTTTCTGACTCAACGGTATGACCCTGTACTACTTTATAGCTATAGTAACGGTTCAATATAAAATAAAACATTTGTAATATCAAGTTAAGTATATTTATTAATTTATTAAATTAATCAACTGCATAGTCATAAAATATAAAAAAAAAGAATCATCAGTATACTTAACCATATGTTACCACAGTTTCAATATATTTTCATAATCTTATATAATGCAGATAAAATTCATATACAAAGTACAGTAGACGATATTGGCACTTATAGTAACAGCTATTAAAGATGATATTATAATACTGAAAATGAAAGTTGGTGGAACCTGACAAATTGTCGACCTCAATTCAGGCGAGTTGAGGTGAGGTAAGAACACTTTCGATTTCACTTATATATAAGCGATACTTGTATTTCGTTATTTAATAGCTGATATAACACTCACGATAATATTTTATACTTCAATAAACAATATGTAGGAGATACAAGAAAATTATCAAGAGCATACATTTTTGTTACAGTATTCCTGGAATTATTTTTTAAAGTTAGATGTTGTTTGGCATATATTGCTGTACCACCCCCTTGCAATTGGTACGACATGAATAGCTTATTAAAGAATAGTTGCCTAATTTATGGAAAGATACATCATCATTTGTTAGCCAGTGCTCAATTATTGTTACAATGTTAGGTTTAATTTCAGATACAATAACATTAAATTCATTAATTTTATTTTTAATATTACGAATATTCAAATTTAAGATTTTTTTGGTTTCGCTGTATTTATTTATTGTGATATATTTTATACTAGTATCTAGTAGGTAACCTTCTGCCTCTGTAGTCTTGCCTGCTTGACTGATAAGTGATTACGTCTATTTGCCATAAATATTCTCTATTTGTTTGTGTGTTCGTTTGTATAAGTTGATTGAAAACATTCAAAATGCTTTACTACAACATTTTTAGACCAAAATGAATCTGAATGTATTTCATTTTCCAAATCGTATGGAGCACCAATTTAAAAGGAGGGATTGCCTGTTTTACATAGCTGTTCGACAACAAAATCTCTGATATTTTTCTACGAGATATCGCTTGATATAATCTGCCTGGATATCTGATTTACACCTGTCTATATGTAACCAGATTTTTCTTTCAGCTCCTCGAAAACAGTTTTCCGTGACGTTCTAGTCTACCACGGCTGTTATTTTATTTTCGTATTTATTATTATTTTGCCACCGTGTACGTTGTCATTCTTGTTTATTTATGTAGATATCAATATATTTCTTACTTGTATTATTCTTTTTTTTTGTCCTTTATATTATTTTCTAGTTTACTCACTTTATATATGAGTTCTTTTGTTAAACATTTTATTAAACTGTGCATTATTAATTACTTTGCGCTTACAGAGAATACACGTTAGCCTCAAATAAGGAAGATAATTTTAATTCACTCTGTATATACACACGTAAGTAGAAAAAACTAGGAAACAAACGGTATTAATTATACGTTACTACAAACAGAATTCTTATACGAAGTATTAGCAACTTCTAACAAAGTTTAATATAATAATTGTTTCTAAGACAGTAAGTGGGAATAATTTTATCTTTGGCTTTTCGATAACCCTGTTATAATTACTGCTATTTCTTCATTAATTTTAATGTATTTATGAACTGTTAATCTCATTATTTAAAAAAAAACAGAAAGGCAAACAAAGGCTAAGCGCTAATCAAGTGATAGACGCGATAGGTTCTTATATAACAGATGGCACAGAAAGTAAAAGATATTAGAAAAATCACACTTGATTACATCTCTGTAAAAAAAATCCGGGTTTATTCTTCTGCATGATTTTTAGATGTTCAGAATAAAAAAGTTTTCTCTTTTTCATCGCATTATTGTTTTTTTTCAAGTTTCGAACATATACAATTAATTCTCGCTCTGCACTTAATTGCGCTCAAGTGTGTTTGAAACGTATTCTGTGGAGTTTTTGAACAAATATAGAAGCAAGACGTCATTTGTCACAACATGATGCCAATAGGGCCATTTGTATTCTCCAAGCTGACTTGGCCAAATCGATGTTGCTACAGAATTAGGAGTAAGCCAAAGTGCATTAGTAAGCTTTGAAATCGGTTTTTGGAAACTAATTCCTTTCAGGAACGGCCCAGAAGTGGTCGACTTTGATCTAGAACACCGCAACAAGTTCGTTATCTTCGACAATCTTTACAAGAATCCTACCCTTTACTCTCCTCAACAAGCACCCTCACGTGCAGCACATGGGGTTACAGTAAGTGTCCAATCAGTACGCAATAGATTCAAAGAGTTTGATCATACTTCGTATCGAACCCCTCGGTTAAGTCCAGCTGACCATGTAGCCCGTTTAAGGTAGGCTAGGGATCATCAAAACTAGGACATGGATTGAGGTTCAGTTTTATTCAGCGATGAGTTTAGTTTCGGCTTACACTCTGCAAATATTCAAGGTCCGTGTCCTTGAAACTCACGAAACTGATCACGGTCCTCTTTTACCACGTTCTCTTGACTTTAATCCCATTGAATATATTTGGGATTTATTGAGTGGGGCACTTAAGAACCACCAACCGGCTCCACAGAACTGTCAAATATTCTTTCCATGTTATGGGCACAATCTCACAAGATGCGATTGACCGCATTTTCAGAAGCTTGCCTAGATGTACACTTGAAGTATTTAGAGCAAGAGACGAGAATAGAAGATGTTGATAATAGGTTTACGACATTGCTAGTTCCCTACGGGTAAACACTTAAACTGAAATTGATTTTCCTAGTTTTTTCCATAACCAAATTCAAAAAGGTTAATAAGTAAGTTGTCAATCTCTCCATAAAGATTCTATTTAGTCAAATCCTTTCATAAAAATATGAAATATCGTTAACTTTATGTGCACACCGTATACAGCCATATTAATGCGGGTAATCACTATGATAATAGCTGTTAACTAGTTGCCACTAACCACGCACAAATGCTCTGCTAACGCATCACTAGTGTTGAATGCATTTAAAATATTATTAATAGAATTTTTTTACTGATAACTTATCAAATCTCACAATTATTTTCAATGACGTGTATACACATTTCGAATAACGTAGAAAAAAACCAATATGGGAATGTTGAATAAAAAATCCCCTAAATTCGGTCTTTAAAGAAGTTATATTATAATGTAAGAGAGACAACTTATAAGCCAAGGTCAACGATTATTACACCGCAAATATTTCTATAGTTTAGTATTGCAATTTAAAATGAGAAGATCATCGAGTGTGTGGACATTATTTATTAATATATTAGTGACAATTAGTATCAAAAAATGTGAAGGCATTTGTGATAATGTGAACAACAGAGTGTTGTGTACATCTGTAAACGAAGTTTCAAATGTTACACTAAGTCCATTAGAAGATATAAGCAGTGTAACAGAGATAGAAATAAGAAACAATTCAGAGTTGCACTTGTCCGCCAGTGCATTTAAATCAACTGTTAATTTGGAACGTGTTGTTATAGAATTTAATAATATAAACAATATATTTTCTGACACTTTTAAAGATTTGCCTTTAAAATATGTAAGTATACAATATAACAACATCAAAACGATTTTTCCAAGGGCTTTTTCTGACTTACCAGACATTACGAAGCTAATTCTTACTGGTAACAATTTGAAAGAAATTCCGAGAAGAGTG
This sequence comes from Rhamnusium bicolor, assembly GCA_029963845.1. Classification (NCBI taxonomy): domain Eukaryota; kingdom Metazoa; phylum Arthropoda; class Insecta; order Coleoptera; family Cerambycidae; genus Rhamnusium; species Rhamnusium bicolor. The sequence continues at coordinate 82,778 of JANEYF010005678.1, read as the reverse complement.
TTTAGTAATTTACCTATACAAGAACTAAAGCTATCTAAGAACAACATATCTACTATAGAAGATATGGCTTTGGAAAATTTGCCAAACTTGAAAAATTTAAAACTGGACCATAACAAACTAGTATCTATATTTGTTCACAGAATATTATCTTACCCCACACAATTAGAAATATTGTGGTTGCATAATAATTCCCTGACCATGGTAACTAATTACATGCTTCAAAAACTTGCTAATTTAACAGTGTTGAACTTAGGTTTTAATTCCATTTCTGTAATAGAACCAAATTCATTTGTACAAACACCAAAGCTGGGTACGTTAGTTTTGACTCATAATCAGCTGAAAGAAATCGATGGAAGCATATTCCCAAGAACAGGACTAGTCTACTTAAAAAAATTATACTTAGATAACAATAAGCTGATGTTCCTGTCATCAAATTTCTTATTTCCACTGAATGGTTTGAGGAGAATTACACTAGTTGGAAACCCATGGTATTGTTCCTGTTTGAATGATGTGCAAATACTTTTGGCAGAAAACAAAATATTAGAAAAATGCGCAGAAGACTATAATAATGGAAAAAGGCCGGTATGTGTCAGTGAAATAGTTGCAGACAATGTCTGTAGACATACTTATAATGAAGCTCTAAGTGAAAAATATGAGACTTACAAAAAAACGTTATCCTTTATATAAGTTAGCAATATCCTGTGTTTTGTGATGATAAATACAAATTAAAACTAATTTAGAATTAATTAATTAGTTAGACGTTTTTCTCATTTTATCTTTTAATTTATTATATTTTACGTTCATTACGGAAAAAGCAATGGTACAACTGATTCTTGAGATATCCTTCTCTAAAAATTGTAAAAAAACACGAAATCTCAAGAAACAATGAATTTTTGATTAACTGTACCTGAGTAACAGTGAGAGGTACAAATCCAAAACAAAGCCATTTGGTAGATTCTCACATGAAGTTTTTTTTTTTGTATATGAATTATTGTAAACTTGAAGGTCAGGGTCAAGATCAGAAAAATTCAAAATAATTTTTCTAAACAAGGCCATTTTTAAAAAGTTAAAAAAAATATGTTTGCCATACGTATCTTTTTCTACATATGTGTCAGATTTAAGGATGAGACAGTTACGGGATCATAGTTGAAAAAGATATTGAACTCTTAAAGATCTATATTGCATATATAACATTTACCAACCCATCAAATCAAATCCACAAACCATAAAGTAATGGTTTGAAAAGCAGGTAGTTGACAATAATTTAAACCCTCGTTTTTTGTTAAAAATGATACCCCCACCTACCGATGTACGAATAGTTTTTTCAAAAAATATACAAATATTGAAATGAAACAAAAATTCAGTTTAATGTTTTTATTTTATTAATTAACTCTTAAGTGTAAGCTTTACACGAATTTATTTTATCATGTGCGTTTAATGTATATGTCTCACCATATATGCGTAATTGTCCATTTTGGGGAAATGGACATCCGCTTCGTGAACTGGAACCAGATCATGTAGTCACCATTTATTTCACAATCTGGACACTTTCTTTATCCAGTTCGTGAAATGGAAAAGCTATTTATCCAGTTAATGAAATTGCCTTGTATTACATCATCTGGGCATGGTAATGATCTAATTTGTGTACTGTATAATCTGCATTTATCCACTTTTTGTAACGCCTTTGTACAAGTAGTTGCCATATGAGCCTTTCCTGCATTAACAAATAAGATGTAAAAATGTATATCTTATTTTTTTTATATATTTGTTAGTTAGATTTCTTTTTTTATTATCTATTGTAAAACAAACATATACTTACTTGTTTGTCCTGTTTCTCCTCTAATGTAACAAAATAAAATTTGTCTTACATTTGAATGTGCTTTCTATGTATTTACACCAGGTATCACCAACTGAATGGTAATATCTGTCCAGACAGTTAATTGTTTACGATGTTAAACTGTAAAAAGCACAGTATTACAGTTCCGTGAAATGGGTGGTTTTTATGTTCTATTTCACGAACTGTTAAGAAAAATTTGTCCAGATTGTGAAAAAATTGTGATTATACGATCTGGTTCTAGTTCATGAAATGGATGTCCATTTCACGACATGGACAATTACGGTAAGTAGATATCACATACCAGTCCAGTTTCTGTGAGCAGATTTACCTAGTTATAACTGATTTTGCGGAAACTCTAAGGACATCTAGCTTAGTGGGGTAGAAAATGATTTGGCTTATTCATGTAGATGTAAAAACTGATTTGATTGTCCCATATGTACTGATCACACATCCCAACAACCACACTATATTTTTCACCATTTGAATAAATCTTTACCATTAGCTCAATATTTGAAACAGGAAAAAGAACTGTGGTATTGCTACGTCTCAGGTAAGAGCTTGTTCAAACCCTTCTTTTTCTGTATGTTATTCTTCTTTACAATAAAAGAATCTGTATTATTGACGATTTCTTTTACAAAATTGTAAAGCTGTCTTGGAGTTAATATTTGTTTATTGTAAAGCCGTTGTAAGCTTATTTGCGTAGCGTTTTAGAGTTCTACCTAAATCGACGCAGACACTGTGAAGTTTTTATAGTGTGCACTACCGTTAGAAAAGTAATAAATTATTATTCAATTAAAACAACCAAATACACAACTGAAACAACCAAAGTCGTGATTTTTGCTTGTTTAGACAACGCACCGTTATGACAATATATTTTATTTTTCATCTTTCTTATTTTTTGTTATCCCATATTCAAATTTGGTACATGAGTAGAAAAATGTATGTACAACAAATACAATTTTTTTCAGAATTTTTAAGATTGGTGTTTTTGACAAAAACGATTTGGAATTTGTTACTTTGATCATGACCATGAGTGTCAAGGTCATAAAAATTAATATGTACCTAAACAAGAAACTGTATGTTAAAAGCAGGAAATTGTTTTGTCTTAATTTTGTTCGTTTTACCCGCTGAGACACAGCTAATCAAAAATTCCATGTTTTTTAAATATTTCGTTTTTTACAAATTTTGAAAGAGCATATCTTAAGAACCAATGATAAGAAAAAATCTAAATTTTGGGATTTTCATCTGACGAATAGGCCTAACAACCTCACTCAAATGACCCTGTTTGCAATTGCCAAAAGTACCAGCATATTGTTACTAATAATAATCTAAAAAACCGTTGCAAATTATTTGGAGATCAGAACTTCCTCACCGTAGTAAAACTCGACGTGTGGTGGAGTTTATAATAAAAGAAATGTTTGACGTTTCAAAAAAAGTCATATTTTGACGTTTCAAAAAAACTCGATGTGTGGTGGAGTTTGTAATAAAAGTAATTTTTGACGTTTCAAAAAAAGTCACATTGATGGAATGTCATTAACATTTTAAAATTTGAAATGTCAAAAAAATTTTGACATTTCAAATTAACGTTTCAAAAATGTCACTAATATATTTTTTGACATTTCAAATTTAAGAACCGATTTTGCTCATCATCGAATTCAATCTCTTCCTTGACCTCTAGAATGTATGTACCAAATTTGAAAGCTTTATCTCAAAAACTGTAGTTTTGTTATCGTCAAACCTCGACAGAATTCAAAATTCAGACAGACACAGACAATTTTTTTGTGCGTGAGAAATTTTGTAGCTTTTAAATATCGTCATTATTCTATTAACGAAATTTCGTCTAGAAAATACAAATTAAATGATATTTTCTCCTTGCCTTTCTGGACGAATCTGGACTGAAAATTTTGAATTTGGTCATTTATGACGATACACAAAATTTCAGACAGAGATTTTCTATCTGTATGTCTCTGTCTGGTTCGCGATAGCAGCTATAGTTTTTGATATAAAGCTTTCAAATTTGGTACACATATTCTAGAGGTCAAGGAAGAGATTGACTTCGTTGATGAGCAAAATCGGTCCCAATGTCTAAAAAATATATTAGTGACATTCCACCAATGTGACTTTCTTGAAACGTCCAAATGTGACTTTTTGAAACGTCAAAAATTACTTTTTATTATAAACTCCACCACACGTCGGGTTTTACTACGGTGAGGAAGTTCTGATCCCCCAATAATTGGCAGTGTTTTTTTTCTACCTGCTATATTAAAAATAGGTTATTTGACAACATAACTTTATATGGCTTTGTTTACTTAATAAGATCAAAACACTCGATACCGATTCTATAGTTTCGTCAACCATGTCGGCATCATCTGGAGATGATTAAAACTGTTTTAACACAGTCGAGTATCCTGGGATAAATATTCCTTCAGACAATCCTCAGCACTTTGGCGAATTCATTCTGTTGTGTATTTCGTACTTTACATGATCATCACATTTATTGATAATATTTCATTCAATCACGCATACAGAGTAATGTTTCCTTCATATTAATGATGACTATGGCTTAGATTTATCAAAAATAGTAATGACTCCACTAACAAACTGGATAATTCTCTTATTAGTGATAATATTAATACCTAGTTAATGGATTTCTCCTAAATCAGATACTGAATTAAAATTTTAATTTTGAGGATTTTTATATCATTAATTTATAACTGTATTTTGCAGAAACGTTTTTATATATTTAATAAAGTTATTAGGTATGTATTCGTTTTAAAATTATACTCGTACCATTAAGTTGGGTTGTAGCTCGTACATACCTACTACTCTCTTGTGCCAATTAAATATCTTAAAAGTACTACGCAATCAATCTTCAACTGATAACTGTACTATGGTATAAGGATAAGGAATAAGTAATTGGCTTAATACTTACTTAATTGGTGTACATTTAATGACAGCCCAGAGCAAGTCACGACATCTCCTTCAGTAGGAACTACAAAGAAAGGATCACTCACTGATGGTATAGACTTATATGGCTAATCTATATTTATCCGTTCGCATATAGAAATGATATGTATCGTTCCATGAATTACTTTAAATTAGTTATCAAAAAAAATTGTAAAACAAAATGAAAAACAATAATATATTTAGATACTGACAAAATTGAATACACGTTTTCAGCGTTTGGTGGTAAACTATATAAGATAAAAGAAATACATGAATACTGATATCGTCGAAAATTCTGCCTGAATATTCCATGGCTGACACGATTTCCGAGATATAACATAAACCTGCATTTTTTTAAATGGAAACCATAGTCGGCTATGGCTTTGAAATCAGAAAAAAAACAGCTTTCTTATAAGCCTATAGCCGACTATGGTTTCCATTTAAAAAAAATGCAATTTTATGTTATATCTCGGAAATCGTGTCAGCCATGAAATTGGCAATAGGTTTATTGAATTCTACGTAAAGATATCTATTGATAACAATTTTCACGGATTTCCTAAGATTAACGGTTTCGAAGTTATTTAACATTAAAAAAATCGACCATTTTCAGTTTTTTCAGTATAATTTAGCAATTGCTCTCACAATTCTGCCCAATTTTGCTAATTTAACCGACTCTGTAACTCTGCAAATAAAAAAGTTAGCTATGTAAGGTGATAGATAATGGCCACCCTGTGTGTGTGTGTGTGTGCGTGTGCGTGTGCGTGTGTGTATATATATATATATATATATATATATATATATATATATATATATATATATATATATATATATATATGTGTGTGTGTTATTAAATATGATTTGAAGGAAACAACTACTCAGCGGGCAAATACCCCGACCTGCATTGAATTACACCTTCAAATCATGATAGATCGATAGCCAATATCATTTGTCAATTCCTAACCAGACATAGATCGATTTCGAACTTATTTGTTCTCTTCAGTATGCCATAGTTTATGGAACAGACAAATGATAGTGGCCAACTTGCTAGTTATATACTAACTAAGGTGAAGTGAATAGTGGTGAGAGGTATGAAACTTCTCATATGGTCTGAATGCTACTATTCATATATATATATATATATATATATATATATATGTATATATATATATATATATATATATATATATATATATATATATATATATATATATATATATATATATATATATATATATATATATATATATATATATATATATATATATATATATATATATATATATATATATATACCGAGATTGGATTAGACGACTGTTTAATTTAAAAACAAAAATTATTAATTTAACTAGAGAATGCAGTCAGTTGATTAAAAAGAAGAAAAACTCTTTTTTTAATTTGTAGCTTTCGAAATTTTATTGTTTCTTCATCAGGAATTCTACAAAAATTATTAAATTACAAACTATTTTTAATAAAGTGAAAAGGTACTTACTAAAGTGCGGTTATAAATGAAGCAATGAACATTATTAACAGGATAACTAGTTCCTTACATTATAAAAAACATTTTTAACTAAAAGTTAATGACGAAAATTATTAATTTGTTGATTATTGAAACATCAAAACTAGATTAATTAAAACAATATGAGGCCACTACATGCTATCTACCACTCTACAAAAAGCAAAGGAATGTTGTGTAAAAAAAACACTAAAGAACTCTGTTTTTGTGAGAGAGAGGGAACAACAGTGGATTATTTGCCAACTTGACAATAGTACATTTCAATGACAGGCAGCTATTTATCTTATGTCATTGAAATGTACTATACTGAGTGTTTTCTCGATTATGGTTATTTGCATATAAATGTAGTAAATACGTGTAAATCACGCTGAGACCTTCTGTGTCTGTGAGTTCATCGCTTGTGTCTCATTAAAGATGTGACACACTTCCAAGAAACTTCTCTTACCCAAATTTTTTCCTTTCCATAATCCAAAATTTTGCTTCATTTTAATTAATATTATGATTTTGTAATAATGCATGTTTTGCTAACATGCATGATTCTTTATTATGTCTGACGTCACGCCTATGTGATGTAATTCTATCTTTTACTTTTCTACAAGTTTGTCCTATGTATTTTTTTTCACAATCTTCACACAATACACTACATTCGAAAAATTCATGATATTATCTTTTATCTTTTAGTTTTGTGAAAAGTTTATTTATGGTTATTTTATTTTTAAAGACCAATCTAATGTTGGTATAGTTAGAAAATATTTTTTTAAATTTTGGTGAAACTTGTGTTATGTTAGGTAACGAAGAATAAAACATGTTTAATGTATTCTCTTGGTTGTTGTCTACATGTTGTCTATTATTGCTTCGTTTGTAGGAGGTAATAACGCGGGTTTAAACACATTATAGTAGAAAACAACATGAATTAATGGGTACACGCCCGCATATAGAATGCAAGGTGGGAAAATGCAAAATCGCAAATGATTAATTGGTCTTCATGAGCACGGTGTAGCTGAGTTAAAATGATGGACAAAACTCAAAAAAGACACTAAAGGAAAACCACTGACGGGAAGCCAGTCGCACCTTTGTGGCTTCCACTTGGATGGCTCAATATGAGAGCATCGACCAAGTATCGCACACGCGGGCAACTATAGCAACTTTCTTGGGATTCCAGAATTTTTATAAAAACTGTAAAACATTTGTTACAAAGAATTACTCAATCTTCTTAAGGCTGATGTAAAATATACATATATGAAATAATTTTCGTCTGAGAAAATACTTGCTATGTATTATGTACCATTGTAAGTATATATAATGAATAATAATATTATGTTCATACTTTAAAGTACCTACAATATTCTAGATATTAATTTTTCCTGGCACATACAGGTGCAAAATATATATTTTTTTAATATTAAATAGTTATGTATATATTGTAATATACACTGTAATATTTCTTCTTTAATAAAAATGTTGTAAACTTTACTGTTAAGAGTTTAAATTGTAATTATTACATATAGAATGGTTACGTCAACCCTGTATAAAACATGTATTACTGTAACGTGATTCCAGATGCATAATATTCCATACGAAATAGCGTAAGCACAGAGGTGGGTGGTGCATGTTTAATACAATGTATTCATTTTAATGCTTGTATGTAAAATAGGAGCACATTTATGATAGAAATAAATACCCTGGGGAATTTACAACGTGAAACATTTTCAGTGAAGTTCAAAACTTCAAAAAACAATGTTTGTACTTTAAAAATCTATAATACATATAAAATAAAGAGTTGAAAATTTCTCAGAAAAAAAAATTTCGACACTTTCGTTGATGCATACATAATATTGAGTTTACAAAAAAATCTTCATATAGGCTAAGTTTAAGAACAAATAAGTATGTAACTGTTCAATGCTACACACACGTCGCTAGTCAAGATCAGTTAAAAGTTGTTGACAAGCAAGGAGGTACTGATAAGTCGCTATATTTATTGATACAGAAACACATTTAACACGCTATTAAATGAGATAAAAATTGCGTTAAAATTGCCACTATGGATACCCATTTGACCTACGTTTCATACAAATATGATAAGGACTTTTCTCCGGTTTACCGACGCTGGACAGTTTTCCATGGCTTCGATTCAAATGTAAGTCGCATCAGCAAACTACCTACAGCTACTCTCCACATCCCGCAGGGTTAATGCCTGTAGATTCCAGAATCATGTGTCCTAAGCAGACGGAGAGAACCTAGAATGACCGCCTTTTGCATTTGGCATACCAGACACTCAGCTGATTTTTGGTAGGCCAGTGTGATCTTCAATTTCAAAAGCAACGTAGGATTTAGTCTTACGAGTACATCGATTATAAGGACGACCATCTAAACGAGTAGCCTGGGTAGCTGTACTGGAGATCACGATATTTAGTCGGCTTTTCCTCCTCCGTCAAGTTGAAGTTTTTCTCGGCAGAGGCCGAAAATTCGGTGACATACATCACCTTGATTTAACGGTCGACTATGTCGGGCTTATTGGCTTGATATGTCTGACAGTTGGGAATGAATAGTTGCAATAAATACAACATTTCTCGTTCTGAACAACGGACTCAATATCTCCGGGAATGTTAGACAGCACTATATTGGAATTGGTCTGGTCTACCCAATTCGAGCACTTTAGGTTGTATTACAGCACTCACCTAATCTAAATTGTTTTACGGTTACATTTCGTAAATAAAACATAATTTCATGTGATGTAGCCTCCGTAACTATAAAACTATTTAAATTAACTGACATCTCAGTTACAAAGAATGCACCTAATGACATCAAAATAATATGTAATGTAAATTCACAGTTTTTAACTTCCAGCTAAGAAAATTGAAAATTTTCAGAAATCGGGAAGTTATTGGTTTCACCCCGATTTTCGAAAATCGAGTTTTTGTCAGATATCGACGTTTTGAGGTCCTAATAAGCTATTCTGACTATTTCCACGATGGTGTCTGTATGGCTGTATGTATGTCTGTGTGTGTGTATGTGTGTACGGTGTATGTAAACCTCTCATAACCTTTGAACGGCTTGACCGATCGAAATACGGTTTACGGCATTCTAAAGGAGTTGACTCAACTTCGATTTCCTGAGAATTAGAACCGATTCGGCCCGGTAGATTTTGAGAAACCTCAAAAATAAAATTTTCGAAAATTCGCTCTTTTTGGAATATCTCTTAGACTACTGAACCGACCGTTTCCAAAATCTAGTCAGCTCTTTTCTTTATAAAACAACGTCGATCGTCTAAACCCATCAAACGTTGAGTTAGAGATACGTTACGAAAAATCAGTTTTTGAAAAACCCCTGTCGACGTTTTTGGCTAAGATAACTTTTTGTACTTAAAAAATCGTTCGTAAAAATCGGTTGATTCGTTCAAGAGATATCGATTACGAAAAATTCGCAAAAAAGTGTTTATTTGAATTAACATTCAAAATTATTGTCGGATCGGTTTTTGGTACAAACATAACTTTTTGTACTTAAAAAACTGCGTTGAATGCTGTAAACTGCATCTCGATTGGTTAATCTGTTCAAAAGATATCGCAGTTCAAAAATTACAAAAAAAATGTATTTTTAATATAACTTCGAGATTTTTCACCCAATCGTAGAGCTCAAAAATGTATGTGTATAATATTTTGAGCTCAGAGTGCTTAAAAATTAATTAATGCGTATATTTTTGAGCGCTTTAAGCTCGAAAATAGCGGAAAGTTTCAGGGATGGCCTGCAGGGTCAACCGATTTTCAGAATTTTTATAATGCGTTTTGCCATCAAATTAATTTATGGTAAATAACGTCACACATTAGTAATATCTTTAATAATAAACACAATGTGGACATATAAATTTTATTTTAACCATAAATAAAACGTTGTGTTATATTTATTTCATATGTTTATAAACAAATACATTATCATCTTTATCTACAATAAGCTAGCATGATAAGCTGGACTATGGATAAAACAATATTATTTATGCAAAAAAATCAATAAAATATTATTATGGGTCTAAGAATTATTTTGGCATTCTGGTTTAAAAATTAAACCAAAGGCTGCTTTATGATAAATTAAGTAAAATATTAGCAAATATAAAAGTCCTCTTTAATTTCTTTTCATTTACTAATTAAATACTGAATTTTAAAGCAAACTCGCTTTTATTTATTTTCAATTAAATAAGCGACCCTGAGTGTGAATAACAAACCTTCAAGCGAATTCTAAAAAGAGCCGCAGATTTGCAAGATGGAAAAAACAAAGAATAATATCACAAAGATATACATCTGTCTATTAATTTCAATGAAGCATATAATTGGCGCAGCGCTATCGTAAATTTCAATCTATTATACAATGCGTTTTAAGTGCTAAATTAATAAAATTAATTCTATTCCATACAGGACATAATCAGATGCAGCCGAAAGGGAGAAGGTAAATTATTATAAAAGAACGAAGCATCAACGGAGATTTTAATACGATAGTATTGAAAAAAACCGTAGTGCCTACTCAAGCGATTCCTATATCCACGTTCTGAACAATCTATAATATGTGTTATTATTACGGAAATATACCCTTTTAAATATTCAATAGAAATTATTAAACAATTATGTTTTATGTAAAAGAAATTTTTTATTGATACTGAAATCTTTATAACTAAATTAGGCAATTCAAATGGCAAACTGCTAAATTTATCCTAACTCCATTTTATGAGGGCAAATGTGTAAAAATTTTTAATTTACATCAGCTTTATTTAAGTATTTGGAAAATGTATTTTATTGGCTTGATATAGTAGACACAATTGATAATCTTTTATCACAAATATGTATTTTTTTTAAAGACAAATACAAAAAGTTTGGGTCCCGTGGACCTCCTTTCAACTGGCTAATTTTGCTCATCACTGAATTTATCATTGTCTTTGGCCTTTGGAACAAGTGTACCAAATTTGAAAGCTTTATCTTAAAAAGTGTGGCTGCTATAACGATACTACAGACATTCAGACAGATTTTTTTCTATAAAGTTATATTTTTTCATTATAATTCGTCGAGATTCTTCCAGAAATGCAATAAAATTTTTTTAATTTTTTTCCCGAAATTGTGTTTTTCTTCTTTCATTCATTATGTCTCTTCTGGTGGTTCTACATTCACCAAATTTAATACGTCGCCTAAAATGTTGTTGAAAATTTTATTTGCAAAATTTGGGAAGTCTCCCATTAGTATTTTTTGAATTATCGCGGATACACACATACACACCTACAAACACACACACACACACACACACACACAAACACACACCACACCACCGACATACATCATTCGGAACATAGTCAGAATGGATTCAGAAGGGTTCAAAAGGTATATATCAATCAAAATCTCGAGGTCGAAAAAAATCACGATTATTATACTTCCTTATATTAGGTATAAGAAAGTAAAAACGTATACCATGTTACCTTATTTGACAAAACTGAACTAAGACTATTTTGAAAAATCGAGAAAATTTTTAATTTTAGATGTACACAGATTTTATCCAGCTGACGAATTATCCAAATAAGATTTTGAGTGCTGTAATTAGTGTTAATGAAGGTATTAATTAATTAGCTGGCCATAATATTTAATTCGAATTGTCTCAAACAAATATAATGACATGGCCAGCCTTCATAGCTTTTTTTGATACGAGGCGGCTATAGAATATATAAGCAACGCATCTAACGTAATAATTATTTACGAAAAAAGAAGATAAAGTGATTCTTTACTGGACTCGCTGGCACTCGCCTCGGAAGCCGGAGCCCAGTAAAAACACTTTACGGGTGTGTTGTGTGCAATATTTTTTCTGCAACCGTTCTGGCTAGTCTCAACAATTTTTTTAACCCGAAATTTTTTGGAACCAAATTTCATCTGACATGTCAGATTCTTACTGTCAAAGAAGACTGGATTAATCATTTTTAATTGTTACCAGATACTCCCGTCAACCAAAAGTGACATAAGGGATTGGTAAAGATTTGCCCGATCCCTTATGTCACTTTACCGGGCTAGACCAATAAACATGTATTTTCTAGTAAAAAAGTTTACCAAAAACAGTTAACTCTCTAGATGGTTACGGAAAAATTTATAAATTTATAAAATGTCTATTGTTAATTCTAATTTATTTTTTATTGAGAGAGAGAAATAAATTCTCCTTGATAACGCAAAAGTACTGGATTGTGCGGTCTGGCAGATAAAATATTGAAATAGAGTAATTGGAAATTCGTAGAAAATAGTAATAATGAATAAACAGATAACATGTAAAGGTACAAATAAGTAACATTCTAATAACAAAAAAAAGTTTAACATCATAATCAAGTTTTTCGTATATTTTTTTGACATTATTATATAAAACTGTTTTAAATGAAAAGGTACGTCTATGGAATGGACGTAATATAAGGATTTTTATTACTCTTTCCCAATAACAAACATATTATAATTAATTACATTATTAGTAACAAATGTCGAGTGGATGGTTATTCAAAATAGCACTTTATTTAAGTAAAATGGGATGGCTAAAATATTGTATACATATTTTCGTTATTTAAACAAACATATAAGAGAAAATATACTTCTGCATCATATTTACTAATAGACAAAAATCTCATAAATTAGCCCGGTTTCAAAATCAAAATATTCGCAAAAATTCTTCAAGTAGAGGTAATCAAATATTAACATAATTTGTAATGTAATAAAATAAAATAATATTTTGACAAGTCAGCATATCTACTTTTATTTCTAAATTTAATATAGAAACTTATATAAAAAAATAGTTAAATATTTACCTTACTATTTGGTTCAGTCCTAACACTAAATTATTATTTTTGAGGTTTCATGTTCATCCTAGACCTGTAACAATTAAAAGATATTAGGTATTATATATTACAGAGAGTAAGTATAGTTCATATCATGAAAGTTGACGTTCACGTCATCGATTTCAAATTTCTAGATCGATCTATTGCTACTACTTTATTTGGGAGCGGTCGGCACTTCTGTCATAGCCCCAGAAGACATACGTTTCTGTTATTTGCTACAGTTCTGCACATGTATAATAAAATAACTAATAAAAAATCTGCATGGCTTTAAAATGTACATAAATCGATGACGTGAACACCAACATTCCTGATATAAACTATACAATATAATCTAAATTTAAATATTTTAAACAATTAACTCGATAACGTTTAATATATTTTTTTTAATATTTGTTTTTATTTACATTTAACGAAATAAATACTTTCATTAAAACAGACGGTATTGTCAATGTACATTGCAGATGGACTCCAAAAAACTAAATATTGTTTTTTGACGTCTTCAACATAATTTAATGAATGGAAACTCACGAATTTTTATAATTTGATAGTTCTTTGAATTGCCTTATAAAAGAATTATAAAATTTTTAATATGTTACATAACTCGCACTGTATATAACTAATTCCATAACAAAGGTGAAAATTATTAAATCAAAAAATTATATTCAATCAGTATTTTTAAATTCCACAATTTCTTGTTACGTCTACCAAAGACCTATAACATAGATGCTCTATGCCTGTGTTAAAATGTATTGCTCCTAAATGTGGACCTATAATTTTTTCATCGTGGAAGGCAGTGCCTACGTACAATTTTATTAATTTCGAAACTGTTGATACGTTATAACTGACATTCTGTACTGATTTACTAATTCAAAATTAACAATATCGTAAATAGACGCTGCTAACTTCGATGTAAAAATTTTGGGATTCAAGATTTGGAGCGGTAAATATTTACATAAGGATGGACCATTTATGTATATTTAATCTATGCATTTACCAAAAAACAAGTATTAATCACATATTCTTTATTAATTTCATGAAATATTTTGACTATTGTTCACACGAATACAAAATTTGAGAATTCTATTTTATTTAAACTATTTTTTTCACTACTCATTAATATTTTAATAATATTTACTTTCTGAATTATGTATCACGCATGGATTTTAATTAAAGAATCCTATTTTCTGCAGGTTGGAAAAAGAAATGTAATTTATTATAAAACTTACCTACGATACACAGGCCCACAAAAAAAGTTTCCTGGTCGGCATGCCAGACCCATGTTTTCCCATGTTTTTTTGGGTCACTGAACACGAATTCAGAGTCAGAATGGCATGATCGTTGACAAATTTTCAAGCTAGAGTCTGAGAAAGATCATAGTTTTGGAAATTTTGTTATTTTAGACTACGATCGGTTCGGCATGATCGACAAAAATTTTGGAGTCAGAAATATAATTTTTTTAGTAGAATACAGTATTTTCTATTCTATGAAGCATTATCGCATTCCTCCTGCTGCCCACAGTACGATAAAACCAAAAGATATTGGTTTAGAAGATGGAGAAGATGGAGAAGATCTAAGATGAATACTATATCATTGAAATTTTCGTGTTGGATTTCCTTCTGTCAATATCTTTTGATATTTTCGTACTATGGGCAACAGGAAAGAATACGATAATGCTTAATAGAATAGAAAATACTCTACTCTATGAAAAAAATGATATTTCCATGCCTCCAAAACTTTGGTCGATCATGCCGAACCGATCGTAGTCTAAAATACCAAAATTATGATTTTTTTCAGTCTCTAGCTCGAAAATTTGTCCATGATCATGCCATTCTGACTCCGGATTCATGTGCAGTGACCCAAAAAACATCGGAAAACATGGGTCTGGTATGCCGACCAGGAAACTACTTTTGTGGGCCTGTTCCGTATTTATAAATATGTAGGCTGCCACGAAGTATATTTAGGGATACGGGGGGTTGTATTACTTGTGGTGTTTAATTGTTAAAAAAATATGATAATAGAACCTTTCCAATATATATACATATATATATATATATATATATATATATATATATATATATATATATATATATATATATATATATATATATATATATATATATATATATATATATATATATATATATATATATATATATATATATATATATATATATATATATATATATATATATATATATATATATATATATATATGCTTATATATATATATATATATATATATATATATATATATATATATATATATATATATATATATATGTTGTTTTTCAGGTTTTCGCGGGTGGTGAATGTTAAATTCGATTTCCGGGTATACGCCCGCGTAGGTGATAGGCCCCGGGAGGGACCGTGGTTGTCTGAACGACGTTTCGGCAGAATCTCATCTGCCATCTTCAGGTTCTAACCGTTAACGGCTTACTGCGGCTTCTGGTTACTCGAACTGAAAAACCACGGTCCCCTCCCGGGGCCTATCACCTACGCGGGAGTATGCTCGGAAAACGAATTTAACATATATATATATATATATATATATATATATATATATATATATATATATATATATATAATATATATATATATATATATATATATATATATATATATATGTATATATATATATATATATATATATATATATATATATATATATATATATATATATATATATATATATATATATATATATATATATATATATATATATATATATATATATATATATATATCCTGCGTAGGATATGGCTTCCGATAATAGACCATTTACATGTTATATGGCTTCCGTCTGCGATACGTCTTCCGTATATGGAAGCCGTAATGCAATTAATGTAAAATCATTCCATGATGCCTTAGTTAGCCATTGTGTTAATTTCAGCTGGAAGTCAGATACTCGGTTTTTGAACGGTCCCGTATATTTTAGTTCACGAAGCGGCCACATCAACGAGAACTTCGCTGTTTACGTATATTCCACGACGTATTAGATAATTTTCCATTTTACAGTGGATAGGTCTTCCGGTAAATATCGGCAACTCTGTATCACATGCTACGAGAGAAATTAGGTATGATCTGTTTTATTTTTAAAGTTTCATTTGCTTATTTATTTCTGCAAAGTGTTCTTTGCCACACCAAACCACACCGAAGCGGTTTATGTGTTGCTAATTGTTGTGTTTAATATAAGGTAAGTACCAATTTAGGGAGTAATATCATTGTAATGAATGGCTATTGTTTATATCAGCACTTGCTGTGCTAGTCAAATTGTAACTATATACCACTGTATTCAAATTAAGACTCAGTTACTATCATTTCCTCTCCTGTCGCTTAACGAATTACTTCAGTTTATTTGTGTTTACTTTAACTTGTGTTTTTTATAATAAAATAAAATTTTTTAAAAACCAAGTTCGAGTTTTAAGTTATTTAATTGGCGCAGTCGGGTCGGATTTGTCAGTCGGTCCATCTATCGTAGATAATTACGTTTTGTCGTAATTCCGACGTATTTTTCCAAAAATTTTTAGACAAATCAAAGAACTTTCATTCCTAATAATTAATTCATCCAAGTGTACAAGTGCATCGTGCATCTTTTTTCAAATTACTCTATCGAAGAAGAATCTGGAGAAGACATATTGGGCTGAATTAAGTAGGTTCAATCCGCAGGTGAACTGAGTAGCTTGCCAGAAGAAACAGGAAGGAAGATAGAACTCCCGGTACAGCAAACACCGTAAGCATCGCAGATAATTGTGATCAACCCCAGTCCATCCTGGACAACACCCCCGAATTGTTGGATTTGCAAGGTAGGACCTTTCATATCTATTAAAAGAAAGTCTGGTCATCGTCAAATTTAACGCCAACAATTTTGCGTTCGAACTCTATCGAAGAGACCTCGAACATATTTAAGAAATATTTAAAGAAGAATTTAAATACTGAAATATTTTTCCATATTATCCTTTTTATTTCCTTTAAGTTTATATTTTTTGAAAAATATAATTTTTAATATATATTTAAATATTATTTCATATTGAAATAGTCAAAGTAATTATATACTATTACTTTTTAGTAAATTTTACACTTATATTTTATTGCTATTGTTTTTTTCCTTTTTCGAAGAAAATATATACACTTATATTAAAATCAATTTAATTAATTAGTTTATGGAAAATTTGTTAAGTGATCTATTAGAAAAATCTTTAATTTTATCAGACACCAAATTAGAAAAAATGGCAACTGGAAGTCAAGTATCACAACCAAATTTTACAGTTTTACAAGCCTATGCAAACACAATTGGTAATTACAATGGTGATGAACACAGCTTAGAAATTTTTATATGTGCATGTGATCAATTTATTGAACTTTATCGCTCTAACGATGAGACTTTAAACAAATATTTGCTAAGAGTTATTTTAGGTAAATTAACCGAAGAGCTCAAATTTTAATAGGTTCCAGGTTAGAATTACGAACTTGGGAACAAATAAAAATTGCTTTGAGAATAAGTTTTTGGAGATCATAGAAGTCTAGATTGCTTAGAACAAAATTTATTAACTCTAAAACCATACAAAAATGAACACCCTATACAATTTGCACAAAGAATTCAATTAGCACGTAGTAAAGTTGCTTTTAAAATTAACAGTCTTTCAGACACAGAAATGCCTATGACTACAAAATTAATTTATTTAAATCAATATGATTCGCTTTCACTAAAAACATATCTACGTAATTTGCCTGACAGATTACAAGACAAAATCGATCTACAAAAACCTGATTGTCTCGAAACAGCATTTGGCATATACTATTGACGACGAAAATTTTAAACAAACAAAAAATTTAACTACAACTTTACAAAATAATCCAAGTAATCAAAGTAATCAATCAGTGCCTAATTATAATCATAGACAATCATACTCGCAACCACAATTTAAACAAAATTTACCACCATCACATAAACCATTTTATAATAATAATAATTTTAATCAACCTCGTAATATGCAAAATTTTAATCAACCTCGTAATATGCAAAATTATAATCAACCTCGTAATATACCAAATTTCCAACAACAAATGTATACAAAACCAGTATTCCCTAGTCAACCAATAAATGTTCAACCCAGACAAATTCCACATAGGTTCCCCACAAACCAGCAAGTTTTTGGTAGACCCCAAAACAATTTTAAACCTAATAAATTTTCTAATCAAAATCAATTTACACCCGAACCAATGTCCACTCAATCGAGGAGTACCCAGTAATTTTAACAGAACAAATTTTAATTCAAATAGAGAAGTACATAATTTCGCGGATACTGAAGACTATCACGAAAATCAAAATCAATATCAATATTCAGAAATTGACGAAGAAAATTATTTAGCCTGTCCAGATCCCCCATTTGATTATTCAACTAATTATGATTATGTTGATTATACTGTTAATCAACCAGACGACATAAATTTATATGATCCAAATTTTCAACAGGACCTGTAATACACAATCAGACCTAATTGAAATGAATTCGGCTGTAGTAAATTCTTTACCCTATGTACAAATATATAATCCAAATATTAAATTATTAATCGACACAGGAGCTTTTTTACATCAATTTTAAAACCATCTATTGCAGAAAATTATTTCCCTGATTTAATATATCACAATCCTTCTAGTCTAAAAACATCATTAGGAGAAAAAGAAATTAGATATCGAGCTACGATACCAGCTTTTCAAGAATTTAATAGTGACCATCAAATAGAATTTTTATTATTTAATTTTCACGAATATTTTGACGGAATTTTAGGACTCAATGACCTAATTAAATTAAATTTATCAATAGACATTCCAAATCAGCAGTTAGTAAATGATGAAATCGCAATCCCGTTTTATTATCGGCAACCTTATGAAACCTCGTTTACGTTCGAGATACCTCCATTCGAAACTTTGATAAAAGATTACCCAGTAAACATAGATTACGGAGAAATCTTTATTCCTGAATGCACAATAGACAATCTATTGTATATACCCGATACAACTGCATCTGCAAAAAACGGACGAGCTTACTTTGAAATTTATAATTACAAAGACACAACTATTTCAGTGACACTAGATAACCCTCTTATCTGTTACCCATTAAAAGAACACTTTGATGTCTATAACTTTGAGACTAATAATTATATTCCTGACAATGAACAATACAAACCAGAAACAAACGTAAATAATTCAATACGTATAAATCATTTAAATAGCGAAGAAAGATACGAAATTTTAAAATTATGTAATAAATTTAAAGACATTTTTTATATTGAAAATACCAAATTAACTTTTACAAACCAGGTCAAACATGAAATAAAAACATCTGACGAAGTACCTGTCCATACAAAATCATACCGGTTCCCATTTGTGCATAAACTGGAAGTACAAAAACAAATTTCTAAAATGTTAGATGACGGAATAATTAGACCCTCAGCATCACCTTGGTCTAGCCCAATTTGGATAGTCCCAAAAAAATTAGACGCTAGCGGTAAACAAAAATGGCGAATAGTCGTCGACTACCGAAAATTAAATGAAAAAACAATCGATGATAGGTATCCTATACCAAATATCGATGATATTTTAGACAAACTAGGTAAATGTAACTACTTTTCAACACTCGACCTTGCATCCGGTTTCCACCAGATAGAAATGCATAAAGATTCTATTCCTAAAACAGCTTTTAATGTAGAAAACGGACATTACGAATACGTTCGAATGCCATTTGGACTTAAGAACGCACCAGCGACTTTCCAAAGAGTAATGGATAATGTATTGAAAGACATACAAGGCAAAATCTGTTTAGTTTATATGGATGATATTATTATTTTCTCCACTTCACTACAAGAACATATTTCAAATTTAAAATTAGTATTTTCAAGATTAAGAGATTCAAATTTAAAAATTCAATTAGATAAGTCGGAATTTTTAACAAAAAATGTTGAGTTTTTAGGACATGTGATTACACCTGAAGGTATTAAACCAAATCCGAAAAAAATAATTGCGGTACAAAAATTTCCTATACCTAGAACAGCGAAAGAAATTAAATCTTTTCTTGGTTTAGTCGGATACTATCGTAGGTTTATAAAGAACTTTGCTCATATTACTAAACCTTTAACAAAATGTTTAAAGAAAAACGAAAAAATTATTCATACACCTGAATTCATAGAAGCTTTCAAAAAGTGTAAAACGCTTTTAACTAATGCACCTATTTTACAATATCCGGACTTTTCTAAACCATTTGTATTAACAACTAATTTTTCTAACGTAGCCATTTCCGGTACTTTAAGTCAAGGAACTATAGGACAAGATTTACCTATAACATATGCTAGTAGAACTCTAAACCCTGCTGAACAAAACTATTCACCAATAGAACGTTCATTATGTGCAATCGTACATTTTTGCAAATATTATCGCCCGATACTATTCGGTAGAAAATTCACTATCGTGACAGACCATAAACCACTTCAATGGCTTTTTAATATGAAAGAACCAAATTCGCGCTTAGTTCGTTGGAGATTGAAGCTTGAAGAATACGACTATAATATAGTTTATAAAAAAGGTAAAAACAACACCAACGCCGACGCTTTATCTCGTATAGAAATTAACGCATTAGAAAGAAATGATTCAATTATCGCAAACGCTGACGATTTAGATCAAAATAAAATTAACAACGATTTTTTGGAAAATCCTATAGATAATAGTCCCCCTGATCTATACACAGATATCCCAGACTTTAACCCTGCCGATATCGTACCTTTAGTAAATCAAACATCACCTAAAATTAATGTTATCCAAAATATTGTACTAAAGAAACCTGTGATAATGAAACTGTACATTCAGCTACAGAAAATCCTATTTTAGAAATAAAAATGTCAGAAAGACCCCTAAATTATTATAAAAATCAAGTAATATTCTTTGTAACAAATAATGTAACTAGAATAATTACACAAAGAACAAAATTATATAATAATGAAAAAACTAAGCTTTATATAACTTTGCCATCAGATAATTTAGAAGAACATCTAACCAAAGTTATAAAAGAATTTTTTTGCACCTAAAATATTATATGCACTACATTTTAGAACTAAATCAAAAGAAATAATAATCAACATTATTCAAAATTATTTTAAAAACTCCAGTTTGAAACTTGTCGAATGCCCCACTATTTTGCGAGATGTAGAAAAAAAGGATGATCAGCTAGAAAAAATAAAATACCACCACGAAGGAAAAACAACACATAAAGGTATAAACGAAACGGTAAAATCAATTTTAAAATCTTATTATTGGCCAGATATTAATAACGACGTAACAAATTATATAAATACTTGCGAAATATGTCAAAAAACAAAATATGAAAGACATCCACATGTTTTAAAATTTAAACCCACTCCCATTGGTACGTATCCATTTGAACATATTTATATTGATACGTTTAAAGTTAAAAACCAACCGTTTTTGACTATTTTAGATAGTTTTTCTCGTTTTGCTCAAGCATATGCATCAACAGTTAATGCAGTTGATATATTAGATAACTTGCTAACATTTATTTCACACTTTGGCTTACCAAAAATAATTACATGTGATCAAGGCCCTGAATTCAAAAATTTGTTAATGGAACAATTTTGTACGAAACATAAAATAACAATTCATTATACAACAGCGTACAACCCAAATAGTAATAGTCCTGTAGAACGTTTTCATTCTACATTACTAGAACAATTAAGAGCGTTAAATTTGGAAGAACCAAATAAAAATATAAAAACTTTAGTAAAATACGCACTTATTGGTTATAATAATACAATCCACTCTGTAACAAAGTTTACACCATTTCAAATAACTAAAGGCAATGAAAATCTAACAGACCCTTTCGACCTTTCAGACGAACAAATTGTAAATGATTATCTCGATAAACATGTAGATAATATTAAAACCCTAAATAAAATTGTACAACAAAATAATGATAAAGCAAAACAAAATTTAGAAAATATTAATTCTGATAGACAAAATCCACGTCCAATTCATGTAGAACGCCCTGTATATCTACAAGCTGATCCTAGAAATAAAATTCTACCTAAGTATAAACAAATAACAGTAGTAGCAGATTTAGACAATAAAGTACAGACATCAACTAGCCGTACTTATCACAAAGCAAAAATAAAACCAGAAAGAAAATAATCAGAATCAATTACAGGAAGACGTGATAAAAAACGTTGACAAAATAAGGTTAATGAATTAATAAATAAAATAAATAAAATTCAAAGTATTAACGAAATTTGAGAGCTATTTAGTTCGATCAATTTAATAGCTTTAACTTGTCATACTGTAAATGAAATTTTAGATAACTTAGAAAACACAATTATGTTTGCACAGTTAAATATTTTACACCCATCTATAATACCGATGGATAATCTAAAAATATTAATAAAAGATATTCAGAGAGATTTGCCAAATTTTAATAATATGCAATTTTATTACAAAATTGCTAGTACACAGTAATTCTATAAAGAAGGTAAAATTATAATAGCAATCTATTTTCCATTAGTAGAAAAAGAAATTATGTTTATTTTAAACTTTTCCCTATCCCTAAAGAGAACCAAATTATAATACCAAGAAAAACCCTTCCTATTAATCAGCCCTCTGAAAGAATATTTCATGAACGACGAATGTCCTGAAATAGCAGATACCAGAAGATACTAGAATACCAAAAATTCAAATTCCTAATTCATCACACAAGCAGACAGAAAGACTACACCTACAAGAAATTAAATTGGATGAAATTTCTAAAATTCAAACAACCTATAATAAAATGAAAATTAGACCACTAAAACATGAAGAAAACGAATCTAGCCCAAATATTATTATGATAATTATTGTTTTCTTAATTGTTGTTATGATTATAGGATACTTTATATTTCAATACAGAAGTACCATATTCAAGTGCACCAACTCTACTGGAAATATGGTAGAGGAAACAACCCCAGATCCGGCGTCAACAAGGATTCCACCCTTATTTCCGATCTAAGAAGGGAGGAGTAATATCATTGTAATGAATGGCTATTGTTTATATCAGCACTTGCTGTGCTAGTCAAATTGTAACTATATATACCACTGTATTCCAAATTAAGACTCAGTTACTATCATTCCTCTCCTGTCGCTTAACGAATTACTTCAGTTTATTTGTGTTTACTTTAACTTGTGTTTTTTATAATAAAATAAAATTTTTAAAAAACCAAGTTCGAGTTTCAAGTTATTTAATTAGGGGATTAATTTGAAGTGCTTATTAAGTAGTGATATATACGTTATCCGAAATCATAAAGATACTGTTACTAAAAAATAAACATTACCTTTGAATTGGCAGCCAACCACCAATTCAAAGGCAATTTTTTTTTTTAGTAAAAGTATCTTTCACTTAGCATGGCATTTTCGTTTCGTTGCGTTTCGATCGTGATAGTATCAAAAATAAATTTGTAGATATTTTACTTAAAGTTGACAGATGATGTTTTAGGAATTCTTTCTTAAGGAAATTTTGAACATACTAGATTTTAATTATTTATACTGTGCGAAAAGTTCAGATGCGAAGAAGTCTGGTTTCTTTAATGTTACAAATTTGAAATCGTGGAGTGTCAGTTAATGCATAAGACGGCGTAATGTAGACTAGTTATCATTATATTATTACTCCTTTCACGGTTGTCCATGACAATTTTCGAATATAAACTTTGGAGAAATAAATGTTTGTGCAAAGATTAACTGATTTGCCATTGACGTAGTTTATGGGAGTATGTTAGACGTAAGAATACCAAAAAGAAATCTACTCGAAATGAGTTCATTCAAATTAGTCCAAAGTAAAACAACATTTTAAAGTCATGGCTGTAATTTATGAAAAAAATATTCATTATTACTTTAAAAAAATAATTAAGGTTACCTCAGAAAATAAAAATATATGGTACCTACTTAAGTTACCGATCACAAGCAGTGGGGTTCCTGTTATTTTTCCAAACATTCTCATAACAAAAAAAAAGATTGCTTTTGATTTCCCAAAACGCTTTATTTTTTATAGCATCATTCCATACCAAAAAAAGAAAGATTTAATGTTAATATAATAAAAAAAATATATGTTTTTTTTAAACTTGCTTATTTTAAAGTCGTACTAAAAAGTAAAAAATAATTTCTTTTCCAAATAATTACTTTAAAAATTGTTTTAAAAGCAAGGTGTGCGCACTTTGTATGATTGTATGCAGATTGTGCAAAGTGCGCACGCCTTGCCTTAAAAAGTTTTTATAAAGTAATTACTTGGCAAAGAAATTATTTTTACTTTTAGTACTACTTTAAGAAAAGCAAGTTTTTAATTTTTTTCTACTTTTTAGTCATATTTTAATTAAATTATTATCATACATTAAATTATTTTTTTTAATATACTTTTGCAGATTTTTCCCTACGTGGGGATATTTGCAAAAGTAATGATGGAATATCGTATTGTCATCTGACCTTAGTAACTGTGCAAAATTTCATCAATTGGTTAAAAAATGATTCAAAAACTTCAAATTTTAAATTCACTCGTGAATATTATTGAAATCTAAAAATGCCAGTTATTAATTTCTAGAGAAAAATGACAAAATAATTATTGGGTATTAGATAAGTTCTTTCAAACCTAATATGATAACAATAACAAATACCTACAGTTTCTTACATTTTATACTGTCATTCTGAATATGCTAGTATAAAAGTTTTAAGGTAGATAATAATCAAACATGACACTTTAAATACATTTTATCGCAGAAACTAATAAAACAACTACTCAGTCTAGACAGAAGATTGCAGTGGATTAAATAATAGTATTTTTAGTATTAGAAGCAAAAAAATATTGAAGTTAAAAAAATATTGACACAAAGAAGAAAGTTTTTTTTACATTTAAAAAATGACTGTTATCATATTACATAAGAATGATTATGTTAATACCCAATAATTACTTTATTATTTTTTTTAGAAATGCATAAATACGAAGCAAATAAAATGTCAGATTTTTAAAATGCCAGTTTTAATTACACAAATCGTTTTAAAAATGATTCCAAATATGAAAACTAGATTTGCAATGTTCTGTCAGTAGTGTAATTTCAATTTTTTTCAAGTGTGTACCATATGTCGCGTTTATTTTCTGCAGACTACGTAAGTCATTTCATACTTACATAAGCTGAAACTGCTTTTTCTACTTTGCATGTATTATATTTTTCAGTATAGTATTTGCTCTTCGAATTATTCTAAACCAAAGAAAAGACAGTGGTTTTTGTAATAGAGCCCCTACCCCAACCAATACAATGGTAAATGAAGGACATACAGATTCAGCTGTACAGGACAATTCTGTCACATCATCAGATGATTCAACGATTGCTGTAAAAGTATGTTAACAAAAATCCAAATTTTAGAATGAAATGTCTAAAAGATATTTTGTTTTCAAAACTTTTCAGGAAGTAGGCCAGGAAGATATGTCTAGTGATACCGAGTCCGTCGATGATTCCGTGAAAGATCCAGAATATGAAGCCACCTCTAGTAGTTCAGACGTAAGTATAACATCTATAAATGCTGTATGCTTGAAAATACCCCATAACATACTTCTTTTCAAATTTTATTAATAAACTAGAAACCTTAGTATTGGAGCATGAGACTCGAGCGATACTTTAAGGCTTAACTATCAAGACTAAATGAAAAGTTTTACAGAAAAAAAATTTGCGATTGAAATTTGCGAAAAAAAGTTGGGAAAAATTGTAATCCCCCCAGGTTATTTTTTAAACGATTTGTAAATATTTGCGAAACATTTTTTTTTTCAGTCGGGTGGAAAATACGACAAATTCAAATTTTGTAAAAAAATATAGATTTTCTATAAAGTTACACCGTTTTGAAATTTTATTTTTAGATTCATTTTTCACTGTGCAATAAAAAATCACAACTTTTTTTTTTCATTAATAGCAGTAACTTAGATATTTTAGCGGTTTGTTATACATCATTTGGGAGATCACATGTTGTTCTAAAAGTGGTAAGCCAATAATTGGTCAATGTAGTCAAATGCTTATACAAACTTTTGTATTTTTGATTTGCAGCACCACAGTTTAAAGCACACTCTTGGATAATTTTATAGCCAAGATACTCATATATGTCATAGGGATCAGAATATAATGTCGATTTACATTTCAGCGCAGCGCATCGATGCAAAAGGAATGTCCCAGTTTTGATGATCCCTTGCCCACCTTAATTCATATCAAGCATTTCGGTTAAGTCCAGCTGACCATGCAGCCCATTTAATGTGAGCAAGGAATTATCAAAACATATTCCATTTGCATCAGTGTACTGTGCGCTAATGCAACACTAAATGTAATTCGACATATTCCGATTCCTATGACAATAGTGTACCATGTGGCACTACTGATATAGGAAACGGAAGAATACCCCAGGTATCAGGAAACCATAAATGTCACATAAATTATGAAAAAGTTACATACGTTTTCAAAAAGCAATTAAGTCGTCTACCTAAATTAGTGAATGGCAGCTTTTTTCCTAAAACGTCCTGTATAATAAAAGTTTTACTTGAAACATTTTTTTTCTAAAATTGAGTTTCTGAGATTTTTGTAAAAAAACACGAAAATTGGGATTCCTAGTTCTTAGGATTTTTTAAGAACATATTTAAAATTTATTAAGAAATACAGTTTAACCAACTTTGTAACTCTCACGGTGTCTAACACCAGGCGAACAGAAAATGGACACGGTCTATATTTGAATAACGCTTAGATTCTGTTGATTAAGTAGCCCTGGAATAAATCTACCCCTTTTTCTCTCATAATTGATATTTTGAAACATCTCTGAAAAATTTTTTTGCTTCTGTTACATCTTTCGAAAACTGCTTCTAGGTGTCTAGATTTTCCGTCCTCAATAAATTATCGTAATGTATGGACTAAAATTTCCCGCTTGGTCTTTTCTTTTTAGTAGACGTTGTCTGGATGGTTAGTAAGCGTTTTGATTCATGTTATCTTTTTAAAGTGCCTCTATTACTTCTGTTTGATTGAGTACTTCTTGATTAATTTAAAGTCACTGAATATTTCCATAATCACTTTATTCCATTTCATGGTTTGATGGTGTAAGATGGATTTGTAATTGACAATAAAACGACTTAATGTTTAGGAGTTTGCCTCAACTTCTGCAGTATGTAGACTTGAGTAATCAGTCCTATTTTTTTTAGTGTGTGAAGAAGAATTGCAATTTCGCAACACTGTTTCAAGAATGTGTGTAGGTTAGGTATTGGAAAAATTTCTTGTCGCTCTCATATTTCGCGACTTTTTTAGTAAACTGCAAAAAAAAACTGGTAATTTCGAAAATATTTTCTTATCTCTAGCGGCAATCTGGAAATTTCCACATGTTTCTGCAGGTAACATTGAGAAAATGTTTTTTCTCTGAAACTTTCAGTACTTTACAAAAATAAGTGTGTCCTTTTTCGCCATATTTTCATCTCTGCCCTCTATAGGAGAAATGCCTTTCCTTTAGGATCCACTTTTAGGTCTCTGATATCAAGTTGAAAATTCTGTGAAAGGGTCTTCAGTCAAGCATAAATATCTGCAGAGCTCTAAAGATGACATTATGCAGATAAGTAAAATAAGAAACTTTATTGTTGAAATTATTTATTTTTGGTAGTGTTTATCCTCTTATTTATTTGGGTACTTTACCATATTTCTGAAAAAAATAAGTTAAGTAAATAAACCTCTGTGTATTTCCTTTTTTTTTCTACTTTTTTCACGTGAAATTAGGTTATTTGGAACTAGATTTAAAGAACCAATTCCTGATTGATTCTTTTTTAGTGCGGAGGTTTATTTATTTAATTTCTTATTTGTTTTCAGAATCGTCATAAGATACCTAAATAAATAAGAAAAATTACTTTGGAATAAGTAACATTTCCAGACTTAACACTGAGGTAATTTTCCACAAGGCACACTAAAACCTTCTGCTGCACTCGACGAGCAAACCGATATTAAAGTTGGCATCTTCTGGAGATGATTAAAACTAACCTTATGCTATTCTTTTATCTACCCTACTTCTGCCTAGTTTTTTGTCACGGTTCGGTGAACCACTAACCAATAAAGCGGGCTACTGAATTGGCCTTTGTCACTATTCATACTATTTTTTACAGTGACAAAGGGCCAATTTCGGGGGGCTTTCTTTATTGGTAGTGCGTCACGTTTTTTGAACCGTGACAATAGTTTAGGTATAAATAGAAAACGTTGTTAGCATAAGATTAGTTTTGGTCATCTCCAGATGATTCAAACTTGGTTGGCGAAACGTCGAGTGTATAATGTTTTGGTGTTTCGTTTCGTGAAAAACTACGTCAGTGTTATCTTCGCATCAAAGGTTCCAACTCATTCCAGGATTTTCAGACTTAACAATATTAACTTTTTTAGTAAAATTAAATGTGAAATTAAACGGAACAATAATCTTCATAAAAAAATGCATTTTTCGACAGTTTAAAGTTTTCTATTTTTAAATGGAATCTTTGTATATACCTTAAGGATATCTGGTTTGGTACCGTTATCATCATCGTCGATATGGCGATAAAACAGCGCCTTGAGATTGATGTATAAAAAAAAATCTTTCTTGGCACGTTTTTGTGGCGTAATTTTATCGCAATATAAGTTTATTAAAGGTAACAAGTTAAAAAATACAACATCTGAAAATGTTACTTATCTAAATTAGTTTTCCTTTACTGCAGCAAATAATTTTTAATTATAATTATTTAGATAATTTTGGGGATGAGTTTGATGACGATTATTCACGTAATAGACAGGTCGTGGATGACGACTATTCAAGTAATAGGCAAGTAGTGGATGACGATTATTCAAATAATAGGCAGGTAGTGGATGATACATTCCAAGAAGATATTTCATCTTTGGCTGTAAAACCGACCAAATGTGCAGAAGACCTTCCAAGACTCTATTTTTCGGAAGCGCAAACAAGCTTCTTGTTATATATGCGAATCATCTGTCACAAATTTTGCTAGACATATATAAAGAAACCACAGTATGCACATTGAAGTTAAAAAAATCTTAAACTCATCCAAAGGGAAGTAAACAGAGAAACCATATGTTAACATTGCTTCTGAAAAAAAGGAAATTATTTGAATGACCCAGAAGAAGGAAAACCTGTAAGGAATGGCACTGAGTCAACAAGCTATTTACCGTGCATTCATTGTTTAGGATTTTATTCTTCAAGAAATCTTTGGAGGCATAGGAAACAATGTTTAGAAAATCCTAACACTGCAAAGTCCATGGCAGGCACTAAGGCCAGTGCACAGAATTTTCAACTCAATTATCTAAAAGTGGATCCTGACTTAAGAGAAAGGAGTATTTCCCCGTATGAGGGCGGACAAAATATCTATATGGCTAAAGGACCCACTTATCTGTGCTGGTGCAGGGTATTTAAAAACCCATAGGGAAAAACATTTTCTCAGTGTTACATCCAGAAAAATGAGAAGTCTCTAGATTACTGCTAGAGATAAGAAAATTAGCGCCAACTGTAAAAAACCTTTTTGATGTTCTCAAACCACAAAATTACGATTTGTTGGTAACGGCTACAAAAAATGTCGCAAAATATGATAATGATATGGAATTTTTTCAATCTCCAACTTCTATGCGATGAATATCGGCACATCCTTAAAACGGTGTTGTGATATTGCTATTCTTCACGCACTGAAAAAAACGGAGTCTACCCAAGTGTATCTACAGCAGAAGTCGAGGCGGAACTTAAAACATTGAGTCACTTAATTTCCAATAACTGGAAATTTGATGTTTCAAGTCGAAGCCAGCACAGACCTTCAAACCAACAAATGGAACGAGATCACTATGGTACCATTAGCCAGTGATCTTAAATTAATGAAGGATTACTAGAATCAAAAAGGCAACAGAGGCAATAGAAATATAAAAAAAGAGAGCACAAATCAAAATGCTTACGTCTGTTACTTGAAACTATATTTTGCCGGCTAGTTTTGCTGAATAGAAAAAGACCAGGCGAACTTCAAAGCGATTTTACTTCATACTTATGAAAACTCATTGAAAACTGAAAACCCAAACACCTATGAGGATTTTCTGAAGTTGTAACAGAAGCGGAAAAGGCTCTGACAGAAAATTTTAAGCATTATCAGAGGGAAAGAAGAAATAGGGGCGTTCCAGTACTATTCAGTCGAGATATTCAAGAGCATTTGAACATATTACTTCAACATAGACTGTAGATCATGACTCAATCAATAGCATATTTATTTGGAAATCCTCGCACCAATGAACCCATAGTTGGCTACAAAGTTATCAAAAAGTATGCTCTTAATTGTGGTGCCGCAAACGATATTACTTGTACACACGATTAAGGAAGCATTTGGCTACTTTGACGCAGCCGATCAATTTATCTGAAAGTGACATAGAGCAATTAGCTTCGTTCATGGGCCATACTCTCGGCATTCACAGATCTTCATATAGACTCCCAGATGACGTATTTCAAACTGCCAAGATATCCAAATTGTTACTATTAATGGAAAAAGGTGGTGCTGGTAAGGTTTAAGGGCAAAACCCTGGATGAAATAGATTTGAATATGGATGAAGATCTGATGGAGACTTCGGAAGAGGATAATGTAGAGAATATGATGAAGGAAATAGATGGTACTGAAGGTGATGAAATCAGGAATGTCACAGAACAGGACACCTTGTCAAGTGAAACGCCGATACATCAAGTGAAAATGTGCCAGTTAATTTCAAAAAAGGCAAGAAAAGAATTTTGATACGGTGGACAGAAGAACAAAGAAAATCGCAACTACTTTCTTTAAAAAAGTAAATAGAACAGAAAAGGCCCCCGAAAAAGGGAGAGTGTGAGAGTCTAATAGATAAGTATCCTAATGTTTTCGCAAATAAAAACTGGCTTAAAATTAAGGTATTCATACAGAACATATATTCTAAACCAAAATAGGCGCAGGAGAAATTTTGAGTTCATCAGCGCACTTTTAGATTTTTATTTTAATTTGGTATTTAGAGTTTAGCTTTAAATTATGAAATATCTTTGTCATGTTTTTTATTTAACAAAATAGCTCCAAATAAATACTCGCCTGTTTTATAATTCTCTCATAATATACAACAATTACGGCTACGACTCGTTACATTTAGACGACCTCAACTTGTTGTCCTGCTGAGCAAATAGATCAATCAGTCTAAGTTTTCTGTTATATCATGTATATCATTATGACCACCTATTATAAAGATATAGTCTTATAGGGTAAAACTTTTAGATAATGACACCAATATGTTCGATGACCTGATTAAACGTGCACCTGATTTTCTCACCGAGTAGATCTCGTAAAGCTTTAGGTCCAGTAATTTTCTCACTTACCAGGTTATATTTACCTCATATGTTAGCAAATATTCTTTTTTTTTTTGTTATTTTTTAAGTTCATTTGAGTTATGAGTCATTATTCTTTCAAGACAGTTATATGCTTAAATTTTTATTTTCACTGTACAACTAGCGGTATGCTATCAATGTGAGGTTTTCCTTGTTGTCTATTAGTTTTTAAGAGTAGTTCTTTATTTGTTATTTTATTTCTTTATGTACATCGTGGTGTTTATTCAGCCATTGTGCATAAAATAGGGTATGTAGTAGTAGATGCATTTTTATAATTTTTTATCAAATAACTGTTTATACCTTTTAAAAATTATAATTAAAGTTATTAGTTTAAGGTTAATGTTAAACAAATAAAATAAGGATTATAAAATAATAATCATCTTAAAAATTCTGACATTTTTATTTGCTTCGTATTATGAATTTCTAGTGAAAATAACAAATTAATTATTTAATTATTAAGTTACATGAATTTGAATTTCGTCTTGCACAATGAAGACGTAAAAGATAATTTGGACATTTAATTTTTTTTTTGATTGTATTGCATTTATACAAATTTTACATAATCATTTAAAATGCTCTTTTAAATGGAACTACTAAAAGTAGGGGTTATCATTTAAAAAATATGTTGATACGTCATAACTTTTACAAGAACAATTCTAAAAAAATATTATACATGTGAAAAATAGAGAAATATATTTTAAAAATCGACAGATCCAAACGATAATCAGAATTTATTCCAATCTTTATGAGCATACTATGTACTCGTATATCTATATCCAAATATGAAACCAAAGAAAATAAACAAGAATTTAATACCGATAGGCTACAAGCATAGCAACCCTGTCGGAAGTCGCACTCCACTGTCACCTCCTCAAATAATGTATATTTCGGATGCTACATAGCTGCAAAATGTAATGAGCCAAGTATTATCGGAAGCCACACACATCACGTTCTCTGTCGGATCTCACAACCATGCACGATTTGATGATGTCAAGAAAATTACTCCTTACTGATAACTGAAATGACTCATGAATGGAGATATATACACGAACTAAAATATATATATTTCCACTCGTTCTGGTGGAAGCCACATATACGCACTTTATACTGGAAGTCATATAGATATGGAGATGTAAATATATATATATATATATATATAGTTTTTAACAATCAATATTGTATTTCTTCCCCTGTCTGGCAACTGTTTTACTAAATAAATAAATAAATAAATAAATAAAAATAAATAACGTTGTATTTTAATAATACGTAGTAATTCTAAATTAATTAGTTAATTATACTGTTATTGTTTTATTTTTTGGCCGATTATCAAATCGCCTGGAAAATAACATTGTTAATTAGAACAAAAGGACTGTTTTAGCAAAAAATATATATTTAACATCTAGTAGGTACTATATTTCCATTCTGTAGTTAATTATTATCTAAACTTCTCTCATCCTATACATATTAGTCATTTCCTTTTTGGAAGTCACCTTGCAGATTCCCTTGAATCACTTGTTATTAATAAATTTAGATTAGTAACAATATAAATAATTACTTTTATAAGAAAATATGCACATCTCTCTTATTTTTACGTCTCTTATGTTTTATACATTCCATGTAAGCAATAAATAATACCATTGCTAAAGTTGTATATAAAGCAAAATAATTCTAGAACCAGTCAACGGAACCTGTAAAATAAAGAACATTGCTATTCCCGCAAGTGACAAAATTACAGCTAAAGAAACAACAACACCAATACCCATGCCCGTAAATATTATCATAAAAATTATTATAAACTTTTTTTCATTTTACGCCAATAATAAATTTATCAATGATTTCTGCTCCCACATTGTTCCTAAATTCATATTGAAAATATATATTACCAGTGACATATTTATTATAATAAGACAAATAATTTCTTTGTTCTAATTGTGCCAGCAAATCTCAAGAATGTTTATAACTCTTATGTAGTTTTCCACAAAACACCACATACTGTACTCAAGTGCGTTTCGCCAATCAAGTTGGTAAGCGTTATCTTCACTTCAAAGGTTTCAAGACCAGAATGTGTATGGACAATACCAGAGCAGCATTAAAATATCCTTCTTATTGCATTGATATTATTGTTTAACATGTTATTAGGTAATAATCCATTCGACTTGTTTCAATAAATGTGTTCAATAATTTGGATGTTGTATTATTGATTTTTTTATAAAATCTTTACTGTTATAAAAATATTTACAAATTTACACGGTAATACCTATTCAATATTATATTGTATTGTTACGTGTTTGCTATCCACACAAACACCTCTCCTCGTAG
Source organism: Rhamnusium bicolor (assembly GCA_029963845.1). Taxonomy (NCBI): domain Eukaryota; kingdom Metazoa; phylum Arthropoda; class Insecta; order Coleoptera; family Cerambycidae; genus Rhamnusium; species Rhamnusium bicolor. The sequence goes on along the minus strand of JANEYF010005678.1, from coordinate 48,895 downwards.
ATTCGTTGATTGAAAGTCCAGGTAACACTTACTCACTACTTTATTTACTAATTAACAATTTAATAACAATAGATTAATTAATGTCTTAACTATAATCACAACTGAACACTTATAGGTCTCTTTCTTATTACTTCTTTACTCGTTCACGTTCGACTTAAGATTAAATCTCGGCCCACCGTGCGTCTTATTTATACATCCATTCTCCCGGTCTAGAGTACTCCAGAATATTCCCGGCCGTTCGTGTACAATTCAGCCCTAATCTAACCAGTCTGCACAGTCCAGTGGCGTAACACTGCCCCCTCCTTAAGCCTGAACGTCCCGATCAGGCAATTCATTATTCCCTGCATACTTGGCTAGTCTCTCTATGTACCACCATTCATCTTGGATTTTGGACTTTGCTGAATTCTATATACAACGTCATTTAGTCTGGTGACCACAGTGTAAGGACCTTCCCAGGGCGGGTGAAGCTTCGGGGACCTGCTTTTCTTTCGTTGTGGGTTATATAGCCAAGCCAAATCTCCAGCCTGGAACCCTCCTGAATTTGCCTTAAGATCATAACGAGCCTTCATGCGATCCTTGCAATGGCAATTCGGTCTCGTACCAACTCATTGAATGTTCCTTAGCCGTTCAGCAACTTCATCGGCGTAGTCATTTATGGAAAGTCTCTCTCATCTGGTGTGCCAAACACCAAGTCACATAACACGATCTAATCTCACGTCCAAACATCACGCGAGCCGGCGTCTGTTTTGTTGTTTCATGAATGGAGGCCCTGTAGGCCATAAGGAAAAAGAGGTAAGTGACGGTCCCAATCTCTCTGATGTTTCTCAACCACTTTGGATAGGGTTGCTCCTCCATGGTTTTATTATATCTCTCCACCATTCCGTCTGATTGTGGATGTAGGGCTGTTGTTCTTGTCTTATGAATTCCCCCATGGCGACACATCTTCTGAAATACCCCTGATTCAAAGGGATTTCTTCCTTGATCGAATGCAATTCTAGGGGCAGCATAAAATCGACATACTAGATTATCTACCAGAGCTTGAGCGACAGTGTGGCTGCTTCTTGGTTAGGTATGGCATAAGCTTCAGGCCACTTACTGAAATAATCATGCAGCAACTAAGATGTATTTGTTCCATCTATGTCACGGGAATGGACCAAGCTACACTCGATCACAATTCACTCAAAAGGAAACTTACGTTATATTGTCTTCATTTGGCCCTTACTTCTTGTCCGTGGCCTGCTTTGCCGCACAAACTTCACATTTGCGGCACCAAGCTTCCACATCTTGGCGGCTGTTCACCCAGTAGAGTCGTTCGCGCACTTTAGTGAGAGTTTTGTTGATGCCAAAATGTCCACAGATGTTCCGATATGCACTTCCTGGAGTACTTTTGATAGCGCGACACCCCTGGGAATTACCAATCTCAAGAAGTTTACTTCCCGTCTGGACTTTCCCAAGCTCTTTTTTCAACAGTCCATCCTCTACTCTAAGGGAATCCCATTGTGCCCACAAAGCCTTCAGTCCCACCGCACTTGTCTGAAATGTCCTTCCAGCCTGGTCGGGCTCCTCTTTCTTTCATTCCAGAATAGGACCAGTTTCTTGATCTTTTAACTGCTCTTCTCTCAATGCTCTCTCTTGTCCAATCGTCAGGAACATCAATTTTAACGGTGTTGACAATTATTATCCTTGTTGTTTTTCTACCCGGTAGCGGTGCTTGCAGTCTTCCGACAGAGGTTATATGGAGAGACGTCTGCATTTCTATGGGATTTTCCAGGACGATGTTCGATTTTAAAATCGTATTGCTGCAGTTTTTCTATCAACAAGCTAGTTGGCCTTCCGGAGTCTTCAATTGTAATAACCACTTTAATACAGCATGGTCGGTCCGAACTTTTACAAAATGTTGTCCATGTAGGTATTTGTGAAAATGAGTCTATGGACTTGACAATAACCAATAGTTCCTTCCATGTCACACAATAGTTACGTTCTGGCTTCGACAACGTCTTGCTGAAGTATTCAATTACTTTTTCCTGTCATTTTGAATTTGGGAAAGAACACATCCAAGTCCAGAATTACAGGCATCTGTGTCTAATACGTAGAGGCCTTTCCGTTCTGGGTATGAGAGAACCGGACTCCGAACACAGTGCTGATTTTGGTGTTCCAAATGGTTCCACTCTTGTATCATTTGGGCCTGAACCTTCTCTTCTGTAAGCCGGTGTAGTGGCTTCGCAATATCAGCAAATCGTTCCACAAATCGTCTGTAATAAGTGCATAGACCAAAGAAGCTTCGTACTTCGTGAACATTTGAGGGCCTCTAAGAAGCCATCTCGTACTGAGGAAATCTTGTCTGGGTCTGTTCTTATCCCCTCCGAAGACACGACATGTCTAGGAATTTTACCTCTTTCTGGAACATTGAGCACTTTTTGGGATTCAATTTCAGGTGTGCATTTTTAATTCTTCCAAGCACTTCTTAAGTTTCTTCGAATGCTCTTTAAAATCTCGTCCCATAACCATCACATCATCAAGATAAACTAGACATGTCTTCCAAGTTAGTCCTCGTAGTACCGTTCCATCAGTCTTTTAAAAGTCGCTGGCGCATTGCACAGGCCGAAAAGGCATCACAGTGAATTGATAAAGCCACTTCCTGTCGAAAAGGCTGTCTTATCTTTGTCATCTGGATGAAGTCCCACTTGCCAACATCCACTTCCAAGAAGATTAGTGAAAACCACTGTGAACCTGCCAGCACACTTGAATTGTATCGTCAATTCGGGGTAAAGGATAGCCTGTCTTTTCTTGATGACGTCATTCAACTTCTGTAGTCGACACAGAATCTTAGAAGTTCCATCTTTCTTAGCAACCAAAACTACTGGCGACGAACAAGGACTGGTTGATTCCTCAATAACTCCGTCTTTAAGCATCTTCTGTAACATTACGGACGCCGCTTCTTATTTGCTAATGGGAGCCTCCTAGGTGGTTGACGAATAGGAGCTGATTCACCAGTATTTATCCGATGTTGCACTATGTTGGTCTTTGTAAGAGCTTCTGTGTCCTTTGCAAATACTGTACTTTCCTTCTTCAAGAATTTTAAAGCTTCTCTATGTTCATCTGAGTTAAATGTTCTAACTGGGCATTTAACATCTTTACAACTTCTTGGTCCATATCTGTAGACGAAGCTCAATGATTTGTTCTTCACATCTCGCAATCCATGTGACTGGTTCATAGGTGCCAATTGCTTCGCCTTCTTTGAACGTCACTGAGTGTGAATTTAGGTTAACCACTCTAATCGGTATATTGTCTGTAGTCTGTGTTAAAGTCCTTGCCAGGATCACATTGTCTGTCATTTTAATTGAGTCGTCCCTCTCAACGAGGCCAAGCGATATCCCACAAGAATTTTTCCTCCAGGACGGCCTCAATTACTTTCTCTGTTTGTGCAGGAATTTTTTACTGTCCTCGAAGTTAGTAGCCTGATATTATGGAATTTTTCATCTGCCGTTGAAAGAATAATTTCTTCATTTCCAATCCACAGAACTCGTTCTCCAACGTCCGAAGTACAAATCCATATTTTTCCATAACGTCTAATCCTCAAATGAAGTCATCTGTAATGTCAGCTACGATAACTTGGTGTTTAAAACATAAGCGGCCAATCTGCAGCTCCATGTCGACTTCCCCATGAACCGCCCTATCTCCCGTAGCTGTCCGAATGACTAATCCATTCTGTCCTTTATTTACTTTGATACCCGTTATGAATCCTGCTCGTACTATTGATGACGTAGCTCCTGTGTCGATTGTGAACTCACATTTCTTCTTATTTACATAACCCTCCAACAACAGACTACTTTGAACTCTTCGAAGTTGGGAAACTTTTTTATTTCTCGGGGGTCACAACATTTCTTGGCCAGCGCAGCCCTAAAATTGCCAGCCATCTTTAGTTTTCCTGTAGCTCCTCAACCACAGCAGCATTTACCCTTTCTGGGCTGCGTTGACGACAGTTCCTCTTGATATGGCCCACTTTGCCACACCTGCAACAACGGATGCCTCCATTCAGCCTCCCACTATTTTGTTGTTGGTCTTGTCTCTGCTGGGAGTTCGATTTTCTCGAGTAGTTGGGTGATCATTTTGTGTAGATCAGATATCAGATTTTGTGTTGTGTTGTCTGGCTTGTCTTCCTCCACACTCACAGCTCGTACTCTCTGATTTGATTGGGTGGTATCCTTATAGGCAGCCTCAATCTCCAGTGCATGTACTAAAGCCTCACTACTAAGCTTATGCCTGGCCAATTTAAGAATTCGCCTAACTTCCTGGTCTTTTACTCCATCAATAAATGTACTAACTGCTAACTGTTGTTGAAATTCCATTGGTGCATCAGGATAGGCTAGATGGGCTAATCTTTCTACCGCAGCTTCGAACTCCTGGAGGCTTTCTCCACCTCGTTGTCTGCGTGATTTGAGCTGAGCCTGATATACTTGGGCGAGATGTTGGTCGCCATATCTTAGTTCTAACGCTGCCTCCAAAATGTTAAAGTTTTGTTGCTGTGCGGCAGGAATTGTTTGGAGCAGGTCTAATGCTTGGCCCCTTAGTGCTAATACCAATGCTGTTGCTTTTCCTCATCGTTCCAGTTATTTGAACGTGCAGCTGCCTCAAATTGTCTCTTATAAGTTGACCATGAACTTTGACCGTCGAAGGAAGGTGGTTGTAACCTCGCACCAGACGACAGTATCAATTGGCCACTCCTCTCCCTTAATTGTTGTTTGAGCCGGGCTACTTCTCCTACAACAACACTGACTTTTCCCTCAACTTGACCGACTTTTTCTTTAACTTCACTGACTTCAGCCTGTACATCTTCCTTCAATTGTTCAGTGACCGAGAGCATAACTTGATGCTGTCCCTCCATAAGTTGTCTTAATTCCTCCTGGCGTTCCTTTCTTTGCTCTTCCTTTTCTTCCTGTCGTCTTATTTCCAGGCCTTCGATCATTTTTATCAAGTCTTCTTTTTCTTCCTGTCGCCTTCTCTCTTGTTCTTCTTTTTCTTCTTGTCGTCTTCTCTCTTGTTCTTCTTTTTCTTCTTGTCGTCTTCTCTCTTGTTCTTCTTTTTCTTCTTGTCGTCCTCTCTTGTTCTTCTTTTCTTCCTGACGTTCTCTTTTCTGTTCTTCCATTTGTTGCACCAATGCTGCAAGTAAGTCTTGTGTTTGTTTCTCCGCCATGCTTCTTGTTGTTGGCATAAACTCACGATACGTAAATCAGTTCAAAATAAAGTTTATTACACTATAAAATCCGTAAAATGTTAATATCACGTCTATTTTAATAATGGATTGTTCCAGAAAAAAATCTCGAAACAGCACTAGAAAGTCTTATTTAGAGTCTATACTTCTTTTGTGTTGACAAAATTCACTTATCTCCACTAATTGTGCAATGGAATGTTCGAGAATTTTCACGAAATATCACTAATAAGTCTTGTTTTGAGTCTATAACACGTTTCCGTTAACACTATTCACGTATCTCCTGTAGTTTCCAAATAGAATGTTCTCGAATTATCACTAAAAGTCACTTAGAGTCTTGTTTTTAAGTCTACAACACGTTCCCGTCGACACAATTCACGTATCCCCTGTAGTTTCTAAATAGAATGTTCTAGAATTTTCCCCGAAATTGCACCAGTAGTCCTTTTTCTCAGTCTACAACACGTTATTACTAGCGGCACTCGCGTATTTGCAACTATTTCTAAATCGAATGTTCTAGAAACTTCTCGAAAATCCACTAAAGTCACTATTCAGTCCAGAAATAGTCCTCCAAACACTGTCCAGTAGCTTAATTCTCCCGTGTTACCACTAATTTCTGAGAAGAACACTGTAGAACCTTTTCGAATATTCCAGAAATTTCTCTTCCAATCCACTTCCGACACCAAATTGTTACGTGTTTGCTATCCACACAAACACCTCTCCCTCTGTAGATTCGTTGATTGAAAGTCCAGGTAACACTTACTCACTACTTTATTTACTAATTAACAATTTAATAACAATAGATTAATTAATGTCTTAACTATAATCACAACTGAACACTTATAGGTCTCTTTCTTATTACTTCTTTACTCGTTCACGTTCGACTTAATATTAAATCTCGGCCCACCGTGCGTCTTATTTATACATCCATTCTCCCGGTCTAGAGTACTCCAGAATATTCCCGGCCGTTCGTGTACAATTCCAGCCTAATCTAACCAGTCTGCACAGTCCAGTGGCGTAACAGTATAATATTGTATAAGTACTATAGGTATTGAGAATTCTAGATGAGATGTTAAGTCGTTTTGGAAAAAAGAAAGAAATTCTTTTCGCACCCGATGGAGCATAAATATTTACAAAGTGATAATTATTTCTTGTTGCGGAAATAGTCCGTCCGTCTGGATTGCATAACACATTAGATACATCTAGTGAGTTTCTATATATATGATTGCAGTTCCTCTGTTATTATATCCAATATTCGTTACATAATTATAGTTTTTGTTACAATGAATAAATTTTAAATTAACCTCTTGCAAGAAAACTACATCCAAATCATACTTTTTAATAAAATCATTTAATAAAGACTGCCTATCTGTAGATTTTAAACAGTTTATATTAATGGATGCCACTGTCATTGTATTACTCATTTTATTATATTATGTACAATTTGTAATTTATAGATACCTAACTAATAAAATTCCTGAGTTTCCGTATCTTTCGCTTCATCTGGTCCTTGCTTATTCACATTATTTTCATGTTTTTTTCTTCACCTGTTCTAGGTATTTTTATTCGCAAAAGCTGCTACTTTCCTTTCTTCCTCGCTAGAACTGGTCAACACTTTTCTTTTCTTCTTCTTTTCTTCACGAGTTGCAACGCTCGTTTCGTAGACAGTATTTTTTAAATGACCCCAAACAAAGAAATCAAGAGGTACTAAATCAGGTGACCTTGGAGGTCACCTCACAGGACCATTCGTCGAAATTACGTTTTCTCCGAAACTCAATAACTATCCTTGAATTATGGGGAGGAGCGCTATCTTGTTGAAAATACATTCCCTGTCGTACATGGAAAGATAATTCAACTAGTGTCCTCAATTTCAATTTGCAGAAATCGCAACTATCTGGCACCAGTCAGGGGTCCTTCAAATATTATTGGACCAATGATTCTACTACCGAATATTCCAAGCCAAACATTTAAACCGAACTACACTTGAAAATTACCATCCCTTAATAAATTTTTTGATTTTCTTGTGACCAATATTTTGTATGTTGTCGGTTAAATAATACCAAATTTGAATACAATTAACAAAAATTTTAAACAATTTTTAAAGACACAATAAAAACACCGGTAAATCAACAAATGTTTGACAAGCTAAATATTTCATTGTTTTCAAGACCACCTTAGTTAGTTACTTAGTTACAGGAGTCGGTTGGAACCTTTTGATGTGAAGATAACACTGACGTAGTTTTCCACGAAACACCAAAACACTATATACTCCTCGACGCGCGTTTCGCCAACCAAGTTGACATCATCTGGAGATGATTAAAACAGTTTTAATCATCTCCAGATGATGCCAATTGATTGGCGTAACGCGCGTCGAGTGCAGTATATAGTGTTTTGGTGTTTCGTGGAAAACTACGTCAGTGTTACTTAGTAACACATTTAATTTAGTTAGTTACACATTTAATTAGAACAAAATTGTGTTTTCCTGTTTTCTTTGAGCTGTAATTTTGTTTGTATTTATCGCACATTTTAACACGACACTTGAATAAATTTCTTGTTAATAGTACCTACTAATAAATGGTACCACGGTAGCAATATGGTTCCATTTGAAAAAAATTGGTTTTCCCCCCAAAAACCATTTTGATGAATTTTTTTGCTCATAATTCACGTAATTTAGTATTTTTGACGGGATTTCGATTTTTCTAGCATTACACAGGTCATTTAGAATAAATCGGAATCGTCATGGCACACTTAAATGGAAAACTAAAAATTATGTTATAAAAAAATACTGACGTTTGAAATGTCACTTATTTGGTATCGTTGGATTCAAAAAATTATTATATTATTTTGTGTGAGTACTCATTGTTTTTCTGATATGATTTTCAAAGATGTGTATTAACATTCCTATAATTTGTGTATTTACCATTTTTTCGAACAAAAGTTTTACCATTTTTTGAACAAAAATAAAAAAATTAGGGGGGAGTGAGAATACACATAAAATCATCCTGTATAATATGATGGTCCAAAAACCAAAGTTGTAATTTTGATAGGAAAACATGTTGCCCTTGTTCTAATGGAAAAAATAGATATTGTACCAAAATTGTTCGTTCATAAGTTAACAATTATTGGTCCCGCAAAAAATTAACTTTATTATCAGTATAGAAAAAATAACAAGAAACTTAATTAAAACTATGTAAAACATATAGAATCAATTGCTGGTTTTCATTTTGCAGAATCACTGGTTTGCCAGTTCTTTTGAAAATGCATAAACAAGGGGATATTAAGACTAGAGCTTGAGCGACACTCAATTTGAAAAACGTCTGATAGAATCACTTCTAAAACATGGTGACGAAAAAATATCTAGATAAGCACACGTTTCACTTCTTCTTGTATCCATACAAGCTTCGTAAACAATCCAGTATTTGATGCTGTGGTGTCAAACACCAAGCTACGCACATTATCCTGTAGGTTCACTCGTCTGCTGCAGAAATACAAGCCTCCGCTTGATTTAGACCAGTACTGTTTGATGAAAATTGATGAAATTCAACAACGAGATGTATTTCTTTATTACCCCTGTGATTAAGATGGCTTATATGGCAGCTTTCTCAGATTTTGAAGCAAAAAAGAAGCTTGGAGAAGTAGTGGAGTTTCTGAAAAAATCAAATTCATGTTTACTTTTGCAAGCGCTTCTCTATTGAGCATGTAACAGTGTCTGTTCGGACGCCCAAAATATGTAGCGAAGTATGTTTGGGCGTCGTAACGTGTTTGCTTCCGGATAGCTGGTTTGGAGAATTAATCCGGGGATTCCTGTTAGTTGTAAATAAGAAAGCCCAAAGTATTCGTAACAGAGTTTATTTTATTAAAGTAACATATATCCAAAACATGAAGTTAAATAAACATAAAATCAAATTCTTCAAGAATAAAACCAAGTCAAGTACATTTAACAAATATTATTTACATCGGTGAAATTAATTTACAGGGAGTGTAATTCGGTGAATGCACGGTGACGGTGGGCTTCAGCTCCATGTACTGAAGTAAAACATCTAGGATACGATGCGGCGGTAAGTTCAATAATTATTTAGCGGCGGCGGCCCCAGCTCAACACGGTGAAGACTCACGGCAATAAATAATTAGGAGACTGGTGACGGCAGTTGGTTTAGCAACCATTTATCAACCATGAGCCCAGCTCAACACGCTGAAGACTCACGGCGATAAATAATTACTAGACTGGTGACAGCGGTGCAGAGCGGTAAAATGGCTACCAACACCATGAGGTCAAGCTCAGCACGCTTAAAACCCAAGATGCTACCAGACATTCAGCCGGGCGGCGTCGTCGTCGGATTCTGATTTATAACCAAATGGAGTCAAGCTCAACACGCTTAAGACTCCTCAACTACCCAGCTCAACACGCTGAAGGTAGTTGTCAGCAGAAAACTGAATGTCTTTCCTCGGCTACGGCCATACTATTTATACCAAAATCCTGGCCTTGGTGACGTCAATATTTCATGGCGGCAGGAAGTACGTGGCAACACCTGCCAAACGGTAATTGCAGAAGCTTCTAGGAATGAACATCTGCGTGATTCATCATATGTCGGCAGGAAGTGCGCAACAGCACAAGACTAGCGGAAATTTCCGAAACTATAATAATGAACATGCGTATGATTCATTACAAGCATCCTGTGTCTAGCTTAGCGAGATTAACTTCTTCAGATTTTTACTAGAACTCCTTACGAAGATATCAAAAAATCTCATACTATTCTTAGGAGAGATGTTGAACCTATCAATTTTAACTTCAGGTTTAAAGGTTTGACATGCTAAATAGGGACTCTTTCATTTTCGTGAAATACCGGTTTTAACAACAAACTCGTCACTTTTTTCCATGTCCCCATCCGCACGTCCAACTCCATGTGTGAGGAGGAATGTGATTCTGTCTATGGAAATACAATTTCACTATGCAAAGAAGCAAATAACATCGTTTCTAAGCGAAAATCACCTGTAACTAAAACTACTAACCATTTTATGGTCTTGTGTAATTTGATTTAAAATTTTGTCAAATACCTAATTTAAATAATGGGAACAAGTGTCTGCACAGTTCTGATGAAGGGGACATTTACTCTCGAATTTGAACCACCTTAATGTAATATAAGTTGATCAAGATGCATGGACTATATTTCTTCGGCAGTGTTAATTATTAATTCAAATTGTAAAAATTCCTATCAATAAAAACAATTTAATTTATTTTGAATCACATCTCTATTGTGTATGACTAAACATTTTTATTTACACTGGACCATTTCCTGCTTAACATGACACACCTTTTTCGTACATGCTTCTAACAAATCTACTAGACTAATAATAGCTCTAAAGTAAAATATGACTTGTCATTGCAAACATATAAAGCAATAAAATGACTTACTACTAAATTAATATGCCTGTCGCTTATTTGTAATTACTTCATTTAAATTAAAGACCAATAATCACCGGTTTGCCTCGCTTGTGAACATTACAAATAGTGAAATATAGAGAAGTATATGAATAACAATAAAGTAATGAGTATTTCATGTGTTTGCTCAATAACTTGCCACATACTGGGGTATTGGAATGTTGACATTTTTGCAGACATAGGTACAAAGAGAAATATTGTGTATCGTGACGTGAGTAAAATATTACTTATACCTTTAAACATATATATAGCATATTGGCATGTGTAGTGTGTATCTCACAATGCTCACAGATTTAAAGATACAAAAAATTGTAATAAATGCGATTTCAGATTAACGTTAATTGGTTAAAGGTAACAATCGGGAATATATAACATGTAGATAACTTTTTAGCTGACAATAAGAATGTAACAGGTAAATTTGGAGCACAAAAGAATGATTATTTGTAACAAATTCCACAATTTAAAGATAATACATACATCCATTTGTTTTTGATCTGTTTATATAGCTCGCAAATAAGTCGTAGTAATAATAAAAAAGCAAAGATTTTACATAAATAATATTTATTAGGTATACACTAGTGGACACGATTTCATGCAAAACCTTCGTTTAATTTGATCAAATTAAGATAATTATAGTTTAAATATGCAGGAGAGATATAACTGTTTATTACTTCGTTGCCATTAGGGATTGCATTTACTGGATCCCTCATCCAGCAAACCAGCTAGATCTAGCACATTTTTCGGCTTACTGGATCCAGCGTCAAGTACTGGTATCAACGATGCGGATCCGCAAATAATAAATTTCTAAATAATCGCTCTACTGGCAAGTCGCTACCCCTCGGTGCAAGCGACTTTGCGGTCAATCGAACTATGGCTCGGGCTACACCCCTCTCTATACCGTACTGCTTACCCTTTGATTTAATTTCTGCTGATCGTCAAGATGACTCTCCAGCTCTAGCAAAAGAAGTGTGTTTGTCGCTTCTGCCGCGAGTGTTGTTTGTAATAATTGTGATAATTTGATACTTATTTCCATTAAATTTTAGCTCGCTGAGCGATTTTGTTACTGTTCAATTTACCAACAACAAAGCTTAAGTTAGTAGTACACTGTTCGTACATTGTATGTATGTATGATGACAAAAAAACTTATGAAACTATTTCAAAAAATCGAATGATGGACTTGTGCAAAATGCTCATTATATTCAAAAATTTTGTTGATTAGTAACCGTTCTACGATTGGCTTAAAAGGCCATCTAAAAATGATACACTGCATCAACTTTACTTTTGCAAACAGCAAATTACCACTTCGTAATACAGATCTAGTTCCCATAGCATCCACATCAAAAAATGATGGTGATCAAGGAAGTTGTTATTATACCGAACAAAAAGGCTAAAGAAGACCATTGATGCCTATTTTGTAAAGAGAATTCGATGGAGACCATGGTTTCCAGGATGGTGTGTAAAGATGGTTTTAGCCTCAGTTCATTTTGTATGTCTTCCGATTTAAGACATTTGTTCGCAAAAAGTGGATTCCAATTGCCGACTTCTCCCAACATCATAAGGTCGATGGTTACCAATTTTGCGAACGATATTGAAGCGAAATTTATGAAAGAATTTGCACATCTTAAAGAAAAGGGACAAGATTTACATTAAGCTTTGACAAGTGGACATTCAAAAAATCACACGATACATAAATCTCAACGTGCACCATAAAGAGGCTCATTTTAACCTTAGCCTGATCAGAATTCACAGATCTTGCACTGCCGAACATTGCATTGCATTAGTGTCAGAATGATTGAAGAAAGTTGGCTTAAACTTTGAAACCAACATCATTGGTATCACTACTGATGGAGCAAGCGTTATGTTAAAAGTTGGTGAAGTCTTGCCTTGCTATTAGGAACTGTGCTTTGCACATGGAATCCAGTTAGCTGTGATAGACGTTTTGTATAAAAAGAAGATCAAAGAAATAGAATACAAACAGATAAGCGAAAGTGACGATGACGAATATGATGACGGAGATCAATGAGGGCTTAGAGGTAGTACTTGAACTACAACGGACTGAAGTGATTCCGCAATACAGCGATATTCTTAAAAAAGTGCGAAAAGATCACCTACCAAAGATGATACGTTTTTGCAAAAATACGTAAAGGAAGAGAATGATAGAGAATTAAGTTTATTTCTTGACTGCCGTACTAGGTGAAACAGTCTGCTCAGCATGCTGGAACGTTTCTATTGTTGTAAAAGTTTGCATCAACAAAGCCTTAATAGATATTGGCTCGGACACTCAATTCTCCGCTGACGAGTGGTCACTACTCAATGAGTTAATCGCGAGTCTTCAACCATTTAAACTGGCTGTAGAAGCTCTCTGTCGAGGAGATTCGAGTTTGATAACTGCAGACACAACCCTAAAATTTGTATTAGATAAACTAAAAAGAAGGATACAATCTTGACTGCCGAGCTTTCCGAGACGCTCAGCAAAGAATCGGAGATCGTCGTCGTACTGAGGTCTGGGTGCTAATTTTTCTGCATAGCCCAAAGCGTATGATCAATAAGTTAGAAACCCCGATTATTCTTTCACAATGCCGAAAAGAAATGTAATGCGCTAGACGATGAAAAATATGTTGAATCGTGTAAGTGCATATATAGCAATACCAGCAGCAGCCGAAAGAATATAATGAAAGTAAAATACGATTAAGCGGATTCCCTGAATATGAATCTCACATTGGAACAAGAACTAGAGATCTAACTAAAGCGTGAGAAAGGATAATTCATAAAACGGATAGAAACTAGAACTAAGAAGGATTATGACAAGATATTAAAAAAATAAATGACTGTTTATGAAAGTGAGGGAGTCAGAGGTGAAAACCTATCTTTAATTTATGATTAATTGATAACCCTCAAACCAACTAGCGTAGAGGTAAAAAGAGCTTTTTTCCGCAGCCGGGTACATATGTAGTTCTTTAAGAAGTAGATTGGAAGACAACACCATCAATACCATTTGTGATAAAGCAAACAGAAAAATTCTCATAAAATTCCTTTTATTAGTGTGACCGGTTTGGTGAACAAGTAAATTACTTCACATCTTCAGACACAGGACTATAATAGAAAATGAGTATGGTTGTTACATACATAAATATAAATGTTAATAAGTTAATAAAACTTAAAAAACAAGAATACAGAAGATAATTATTCCATTTTTTTACTAGTAAAAACTTATTGGTAAAAAATTGTTTGATAAAATTTGTGTAAAAGATTGGAATTGTTTAAAATAATAAGGATTACGTTAGTTTAAAATTATAATATAGAATAATGTAAAATTTAATTAATTGAAATGTGTAAAAAAGAAGGTTCATTTTTATATAATACTTACATTTTTTATAAATAGAAACCAGGGTAGTCAAATTAAAATTAAAATAGTTTTGCAGCATAGTCAAAATTGTAAGTAAATGTAAGATATAAATTTTTTTGTTTGTATCTAATTAACTTTGTAATAAAATTCTTAAAATTAACGTGCTTTTTCTTTCAAACACATACATACACTACAACAGTTAAAATCTAATAGGGGATAAATATTTTTTAAAATGAAAATTGATTAAAAATAGTGCCCTCTAACGGGCATTCTAAGAACTAACGTAAAATAAAAATTAAAAATTAAGGTAGAAAACTATGTATGAACCAGGTTTCTTTTTTACAATAGTGGAAATTATTATATTTCAACTGCAGATGGTGATAGCAGCGAAATTGCATTTAAACGTGGTGGAAATATTCACTTCTAAGAAATTGAGGTTATATTGTTATAATATCGAGCACATGGCAACAGATTTCAGTAGAAAAATAAAATAAAATAAATTAGAGAACCACAGAAAAAGTCAGTGAAGATTGAAACTGGATTTGTGAATTCAGAGATAATGTGTTGGGATCTCTTGAATCTTTCAGGATTTCTAAATTTGCTCATATGGGATTAACCTACCTAAATACCATTTGTTTCTTGAGACCCTACTTCCAAAAAAGTGAAAAAAAATTTAACAAAAGTGACTGATTTCATTTCATTCTTTAAAATTATAAAGACTTATATTTTTCATGATAAATCAAATAGAAAAATTCTCATAAAATTCCTTTATTAATGTGACCGGTTTCGTGAACAAGTAATTACTTCACATCATCAGACACAGGAATTTTTTATAAATAAAAAACCAGGTTTTATTTATAAAAATTCCTGTGTCTGATGATGTGAAGTAATTACTTGTTCACGAAACCGGTCACATTAATAAAGGAATTTTATGAGAATTTTTCTATTTGATTTATCATGAATAATTACTTATATGGGATCAACCTACCTACGTGACTTATATTTTATTGTAACTTCTATTTCTAATAGGAGTTTTAACATTAATTCTATAAATGGGCTAGGCAATTTTATTGTTAAAATTAGTGAGAAACTGAGACTACCTGATTAGTTAAATAGTTAAATTAATGGGTTAGATAACTATACATTAATAAATGTGAATTATGATTGTGTTGTGATAATTAATAATAACTACTACTAATTACTTACTATTACTAATTACTGCTCTACTAATACTAATAATTACTTATAACTATAGACTAATATGCAATATGTAATGTAGTGTAGCTATGTAGAGTTTAAGAAAACTAGTAAGATCTTACCAAGTGTCTTATTAAGTAAGATCTTACCAGTCGACTGATTATCATTGGTTATACGTTCTTACATATATAAATTAATTAGTACAATTACCATTAACATTGTACAATTTATAGATTACATTACATTACCTTATACTAACTAAACATTTAAAGTTCTTTGTCTCTATCTCAGGTGCTAAACCAAATCAAAGTTAAGTACCTATATGTTTACGAAATTTTATTGATTTGTAATGATTAGTCTAAATAATTAAAGTTTCTTGAGTATTGTTAAAAAAAATGCAGCTGGATTGCAATCCCTAGTTGCCATTAAGGGCGCCCAGCAGGATACAATGCGCAAATGAATATCGAATTCAGCAGTAATGCAAACCAACTGTCGCATACCAGTTTTCTATTATTCCGTCACTGTCTACTACATGAAACGCAGGTTTTGCATGAAATCGAGTCCAATAGTGTATGTGTTTCTTTATAATAAGTAGGGGTGAATGGTATGGTGTGAGTTAAAATTTGGCCTTCACTTGAAAAGTTAAATGACTAAAAACAATAATAGGATAACGCCAAAATCCCCAAAAACTATCACAAAATCATTCTCAAAGATAAATTTTTTGCGTTTTTTTTTAATATTTTTTCGAAAATTATTCATCCGTAGGAAATCAGATATACTAATTTATAGAGAAAATTCTCTATTCATTGATGTATATATTGTCTATATTTGATGAAAAAGTACAGTCGTATTCATTAAAAAAAGCGTACAAGTATTAAAATATGCAAAAATGGGTGTAAATACTTGTTTATTGGTGGTTATCACACGTCATAGGTTCTCAAAATTTACGATATGTGAAATCTATGACATGTGACAAGTCTGATTTACACAGACATGACAAAGTTCGCGCCTCATTTTAGTATTTGTATGATTTGTTAATGAATACAACTCTAAGTATAAAATAGATGTTGGAAAATAGTTATTTTAATTTCTTGATTGTTTAGTGCCCTGCTAAATTGTTTCAATAGAATCCGCCAAATTCTAAAAGAATTTTTGGCAAAGATAAGGTGTCAAAATCATATAAGAGTACACTATGGTCTAATTGGCTTTGTTCATAGGATACAGGGTCTCGAAAATTTACCATAAAATTGGTCTAAAAATCTCAAAATTTTCCATAAAATTAGTTATAACTCGACTTGGTAAAAAACAAATTTACTTATTGAAATAGTTATGACGTAAAATTGACTGAAGAAATACACTTCCCATTGAGATTTACCTACTGGTTTTAACTTATATTTAAATTTACGTAAATAATATACCATTAAATCTACCTCAAACACTATTTTGCTTAAAAGTACATTTAACTAAAGTAGCAAGGGAAAAACAACTAAAAAAAATCTACCACAAATTACCTTAAAGATAAATTTCGTCAAAATAGGTAGTATAATTAGGTAATATTTATCTTTTTGGTGACTAAAAATCGTCATAATGGTAGAATTATCTAACTAGGTAGATTTTGTTGGAAATCCTACATAATTTGTACCCACATAGCAACTTTTATTACGCTCTTTTAAAGTAATATTAGGTCGACAATATCGATAAATTATACCTAGCTTATCTACCTGATTTTAACCATTTAGTCAATTATTCTTTGTAGTTACATTTTCAAAGACAGTTAAACTTAATTAAGGTCAAATTAACGTAAGATGCCATATTTTTACCACAGTTGGAGTATTATTCAAAATTGAAATTTACAAAATGAGTTCGTATGGAAACGACTGATAAGAGATTAAAAAAATACATAATTATACTTGCTAAGTCATATTCAACAAGTATAACATACTTTTGTCTTAAACTATAATTATCATTATTTTTTTACTTGATAATAGCCATTTTCATATTAATGAATATTTTAGAGATGCAGGGTTATTTTTCAAAGTACAGGTGCTAATAAAAAAAAAATTTTTAGCGCATTAATTTCAACAACCGGGAACTTCTGACACTACTAATTAAATTGGATATATTTTTATCACCGGTATTCAATTATTTTCAATCTTACTATGAATTAGGTGTTTTTTCAATTTTGTAGATAACTGTCAACAATGTTGCTACTATTTATAGAGAAAATACCAAATAAGTATAAAATTCTTCTTTTTTTACTAGGAGTCATTTGCCAATTCGTAGATTTTATCTAAAACTAATCAACTCGATGTTGAATTGACGTTGAAATGAAGTCAAATGTACCTAAATATGTATTAGTAACCAGACATACTGTGCAACTACAAGGAAGTATGTATTTTATCAGAATCAATTTAACAAAATTTCAACGTCATCTTATTCTCCACTTACGTCGATTCAACGTCGCGTCAACGTAAATTTTAGTTAACTATGGTTAATTCCAATTTTGCGATTAAATTTATTATACATAATTTAGGTAACCTGGACGTCAAATTAAACCAAAATGTTCGTTGGGTTATTGTGCACATATTTAAAATTCTCGTTGATAACTACTTACTATGGCTTGCCGTTACTGACTGCGTCCTCATGGAGACATGATTACAGACGTTCGTATCTATGATCACGTATGCGTTATAATTAATCATCTTAATAATAATAATAATAATAATAATAAATCGCCTTTATTTACAGCGTAGTTCAGCTAAAGCTGTTCTACCACTAAACTGTACATACTACATTGAGAAAAAAACACATGCAATTAATTGATTATATATAAAAATAACTGAACACCAGAATCATCATTTGAGTACCACTTTCCTTACCTATTTCAATACTGGTTCTAACACTTGTTCAAAATGAAAGACGATATAAAAAAACATAAATACATATAAAGATTAAGATTTGGCATTATGAGGTGGGCGTTTGAAGCAGCATTTTTTTAAAGCGAAACTTAAAAGTACATTTAGATAGATCCTTTATTTCATCAGGGGTATGGTTGTATATTGACGCAGCAGCATACCTAAATGATCTTTGGTAAATTGAGGTTCTATGTGCAGGTATTCTAAGTCTATAGTTAAATCTAGTATCACGACTATGTACTGAGAAATTTGATATTAGTAAGTCAAAGAGTTATGTAGGACATCGGTTGTGTATTACAGAATGGACAAGACTTGCAAGATGCAACCTGGCCCTTTCCTTCATTTTCAGCCAGTTTAACTCTCTAATTTTACAAGACACATGGTCACTCCTCCTCAGACCAAATATGAATCTAACACATGCATTCTGAAGTTTCTGAATTCGCATGGAAGTAATTTGATCTAAACACGGCGTGTAGACAACATCACAGTAATTAAATAATGATAATACCAAACTATCACATAGCATCCTCCGTAAACTAGTGTTCAACAAGAAACGATTAGCATACAAACATCTTAAACTACAATAGGCCTTGCGTATTACCGTAGCGACATATTCCTTGAACCGAAGATCCTCATCTAAAAGCAGACCCAAGTTTTTATAAGTACTATTGGCAGGCGTGAACCATTTATTTTGATCTCGATATCATTGAGATGTGTGATTTTTAATTTTTTCGGACCAAATACCATCACATAACTCTTATTTGGGTTTACTTTCAGACAGTGATCTTGAGACAATGAAATAAGTTGTTGCAGCTCATCATTTATTATATTAATTGACGGAATTACATCATGAGCACTTATGTGTTTGTAGATTTGGAAGTCATCTGCATATGCATGGTGTTTACAATACATTAGGGTTTTAGAGAAATCAGCCGTATAGAGCAAATAAAACAGAGGTCCCAAAATAGATCCTTGAGCGATACCTTTATTAATTATTTTCGAATCTGAAGTGTTACCTTCAAGGGATACTTTTTGGGATCGATTACTTAAATATGTATTTAAAAAGTTCACTGTCTCCAAATCAAAACCAAAATATAAGAATTTACTGCACAGTAGCTTATAATTTAAGGTGTCGAATGCTTTGCTGTAATCAATCATTACGAGAACAGTCAATTCAGATTTGTCCCAAGCTGAAAAAATATCACTGGTGACTTTTGTTAAAGCGGTAGTTGTACTGTGATGTTGTCTAAATCCGGATTGCGACACGGGAATTAGATCACATTGGTCGGTGTACTCTCTTATTTGATAGGAAATGGCTTTTTCGAGTATTTTAGAGGGAAGGGGTAAGACGCTAATTGGCCTTAGATCGTTGAAAGATATAGGATTTTTTATTTTTGCTACAGGGCGTACAACAGCCTCTTTCCAAATTTGCGGAAAAACACCACTGGTAAGAGAAAAATTTGTTATGTGTCGCAAGTAAGGAGTTAAAAAAGGTATGCACAGTTTGAGCATATGTAAGGAGATACCATCTGCACCTACTGCATTTGACTTTATAGAGTTAATTATTTTTTTCAATGTCCTCATCCGTTGCGGTTGTAAATTTAAATTTTGGTTTACCAATAATATTTGCATGTAAATTATTATCATAAAAAAGAGCATAAAGTACCTATCCACAAAGCACGTATGCGTTTTATGATGGAGTCGTCTATTTTTCCGCATTTAGGTATTCCCTCAAAAAATTATAAAACTACATCATAAAATTTATGGTTAAGTTAGCTCTTAGTTATCAAAGCAGCGGAAATATTTGCCATTTTTCAGGGCCGGCAGTTATAAAAAATATCTTATTACAAGTAAATAATAATAATAATAATAATAATGTTTATTCAGGATTATTTATAATTACAGGTTTCATGTAGTGAATTAGAGCACCTAAGATCTACGCGATCTTGGATTGTGCTTCCTTTAGCTGATGTATAATAATTTGTACCTATGAGCAATATAAATTTATTACTGAAGGGTAATTTTACTTAGTACTTGTGCAAAAGAAAGAAAAAAAACATAAAAGAAATAAACAATGAATTACATATAGAAATAAAATAAAACAAAGCATCAGTGTAGAAGAAAAGGGAAATTATGTTAACATCTTTTTTGAAATCTTTAAAATTATGACGAATAAATATTTTACTTTTTATTTTAAATTTTTTATAATTTTTTATTTCTTTTATGGAGTTTGGCAAACAGTTAAACAATTTAATTCCAGTGTAGTCTACAAATTTCATAAATAGGGTATTGTTGGGTTTTGGTGTGGCAAAATGTTTATTTACGACGGCTCTTGTTTCATATCCATGATTAATTTGAAATCTAAGATGTGAATTTCTATATATAAAGTTGATAGAGGATATTATATATAAGGTTTCAATATCAAATAATTTTATTTCATTGAATAATACTTCTGTAGGATACATTTTAGGTTTATTAAATATTATTATTAAAATACGTTTTTGAATTATTTTTAAATTTAGCAGTATCGTATCATATGTTCCGCCCCAGATCGTTAAACCATAGTTAATGATAGATTCAGCAAGAGATTTATATATATTGACTAATGACTTAGTGTTCATAATTTGTTGTAACTGATAAAACTTATGTAACAAACCACGAACCTTTCCTACCGACATGTGCATCCCATTTTAAAAATTGGTCAATATAGATACCGAGATATTTTATTGTAGACGTTTTCTCAATAAGATCTGTACAAGTAATACAATTTATTGGGTTTATACATTTATGTAATTTAATGGTTTGTATATTCGACTTTCCTAGAGTATTTAAAGAGAAAGTAAGAAATTTAGTTTTTGCGTTATTCAGTGTTAATAAATTGTCATTTAACCAATATTTTATTTTATTAAGACCAATTTCTGATTTATTTTTAACACTATCCCTGGTATCATCAGAAAAAACCAAAACGGTATCATCGGTATATGAGATGATCTGACCAGGAGTATAAATAAACACACTATATAAAAAGGTATATGTGTACCTGTAATATATGCAACCAGTATAACCAGTATTAAGGCAGAAAACTGAAATAAAAGTATACAATATTATAGGTAACTTAGCTGTTATTCCACAATTAGCAACAAGACCGTATACGGAACGGTGTTTGGCATATGGTCCGCTAACATTCTCGCATAAAATGCTCTTATTAATATTGAAAATTTCTTTATGATTTCTGTGTCATGTTTTGTTCATGTAGTCTGTCTTGGAAAGTATTCGACAATGCTGAAGTTTCTCTGCAAAATATGTACAGGGTACGCAAATTCGATGTATAAGGTAACTTGGTACCTATAAGAGATACAAAGAAATAAAAGACACATCCTCATCTCTTTTTTTGAGACAAATTCACTGGCGGAAATAAAAATTTGCTATCGTCATTTGTTTTAGAGTTATAAACAAAAAGTTCGATTTTTCGACTTTTAGATACATGTCAATCTCTTAGTTATTTCTAAAGTGAAAAATCAGCTTTTACATTCTTCAGGCACTTTTTTTCTATATAATACAGTGACGTCGAGAAAATTTTAAAAAAGGTGCAATTTCAAGTTAGGGCACAAAGTTGTACTTTTTTTAAATGAGAATCATAGTTGGCTATGGTTTAGCTAAAATGGGATTTTTTCTCTTTCAAACTATATACCATATGTGGGGTCGCTTTTGATGTGTGAGCATTTAATAGCGAAAATAATCTTTTAGTAGATTACTTTTCCATTTTTTTATATTTATTCCAAGTAGGCGTGTGTCATCTATGACAGTGTTATCCGTTTGTCAGTAAATTGCATATTAATAATTTTCTTTTCGTCGTAATTACACTCCATTTAATCGTAAAAGTGAAGATGTCTTACGAAATTTACGAGAAATATGATATGCTAGAATGCTTTATTCAAAGTAATAACAGTTGTGATATTGCATCCGAAATATATTTCAGTCGCTATCCAGAAAGAAGACAACTAATAAAGCTATTTATAAGAAGTTTAAAAAAAATCTCATAAATTGTGGGTCCGTCCTACGTGATACGGAAAAAATTCAAATTAACCAACTGTGGTTCGTTGCGATCTTGAGATAGTCCGTGATAATCTAGCTGCTCAACATTGGCTATAAGAGACCATGAATCCGTGATCCCGTATCCATGTGAATTTAGCCTAGCTGAAAATGTGCATTTTCAGAATGAAAATGGTCCTTCGTATAATTATTTTTGGTCGATTTTGTTGAAATTCTTTCCAATGATAAAGAACGAGGTTGATAAAGTGGATTGTCAAAAAAGCATTGGAAATATTTTAATTTATGAAGCCATACGTTAGTTTTTCCTGTTAGTTATTTCAGCTTGTTTTTAAATTTATTGTAATTAAATTCTTATTTATTTTTGATTTAAAAATCATTTTCGTCTCTTCGACATCTAAATTACATAACCTCAAAATAATTTCTTTATATGAGCGTGCATATTTTTTTCAAAGGAAATTAATAACATTTGTTTTATTTTAAATTAAACTTATTACAAAATAATTACCTACAGTTCTGATCTCAAATTGGAAGAGGATTGATACTGCTCCGTCTTTAAGTAGTTTCTCAAAAATAATTACATGCTATCAGAAAGTAACTACTCAGTGTTGGTATACGTGTAGTACGTTCAGCCAAAGCATTTATTACTCTGCCATTATATAGTCTATATTATATTCATGGCCAATGATGAATAAGGCAATGTGGGTTTTGAACACATGAATTTATTAATGCAGGTAAATAATAGATGGTTATAAACACAGCTTGCTGAACGAAACGTCACTAATCGTAATATGAGCTACATATTTAATATCATATCATTTTAAATAATAAAGCAGTGTACATAAAAGCAAAAGATAAAAATATTGTCTTGAAATATAAGCCAATATACGACTACGGTGAGCGAAAATGAGAGGGTGATTTTTCTACGAGCAGTGGGCACTGATTTTGAGAAAGATCTGCTTGAAATTAGAGCGCGCGATTTTACTTTTGTAATTGAATTATTACAATTGAGACCGAGCTGCCTTAAACAAAAATAAATTAAAGAAATTGTTACATTATTTTGTTTGTATTTGTGTGTTTCTATGGTAACTAAATTATGTATAGAATTAATTATCAAATGTGAACAATACAAAATGTAAATAAATAGATGAGCATTAATCCGATAGCATTTTTTTAAATAAAAAAATAAATAAAACATATACCTAGTTAACATTTGTAAAAAAGACACATGCACTATATTAGTTGATATATGAAATATTTCTAACTACATTATACAGGCTGATTCACAAAGATTGGGCCAGAATCTATCAGCACATAGAAAATAAAAAATAAAAGACCCGTATTTTTTACATTTATCAATTTTTGTGGAATTGAGAGGAGGTCAGAGATAATTTTTAAAATTATTTGCTGTACATATCTCTTGCTCTATATATCCGACTTGTATAAAACTTGGAATAATGTTGCGGAAAATTAAACATTTTTCGGTATGTAGTATTACCTAGCAACAAAATGTCAAATCTTTTGTGTGTCTGTTTTGTCTTTATTGTTTTTGGTTTTTTTTTTTATTTCAATCATTTCTAAAATTTCACTTTTTTTGTGTGGTTTTCTGTAGCTAATATTTTTGTTTTGTCGAAGCAGAATTTGTGTTTTGTTGTCTGTGTATGTTTCGTGAGTACTGTTTTATTAATTTTATCATACTTATGGGATTGGATTCTTTTTTTCTAGAACAAACAAAAACAATAAATGACAAAACAGACACACAAAATTTAAACAAAATCTACAATAACTTACTCAAAATTAATCAAACAAAATAGTAGCTGCCCTTACAAAAAAATTAGAAATGCACCACTGCCACAGCAAGCTAAGTCAACAGATCCTTAAAACCTTTAAAATTTAGGTAAAAAACACATGTTACAGGCATTGGAAATTTTACAAATTAGAAGCCACCCCAGTTCAAGATTTTAGTTCAAACTTAGTTGTAAACACAAAAACATCATCGGTTAGTATAAAACAGTAAAAAAGTGATGTGCTCGCTATACACACAAATTATTAATTAAGTAGCATTATTGTAAACTATAAAGTGCCACATCGGATTATTGTTTCGTTTAAGGTAAGATATTTTAATAATAATTAAAAATAGTAGAAAAATTTTAAATTGCTTTATATTTTAGTTATTGCATTGAAAAAGGTGGAAAACAGCCACCGAAACGTTTGTAAAATGTGTTTATGAATAAATAAACAATTTAGATTTTCATTCATATCATTAAAGAACCAAAATCCCAAGGACACAATTGCTATAAAAAAAATATAAATAAGGTTTAAGAAGTCAAAAGAAAAACAACTTTCTTTCAAATTGTATATAATATATATATATATATATATATATATATATATATATATATATATATATATATATATATATATATATATATATATATATATATATATATATATATATATATATATATATATATATATATATATATATATATATATATATATATATATATATATATATATATATATATATATATATATATATATATATATATATATATATATATATATATATATATATATATATATATATATATATATATATATATATATATATATATATATATATATATATATATATATATATATATATATATATATATATACACTAAAAAAATTGCTCTTCTTGCATTTCAAACGGTAAGAGTAGACAAAACAAGTAGTAATTTAAGACAATAAATGATAATAATGAAAATTGTCTCTGGTGATAGTTTAATAAACCAAAATGGTTTTATTATTTATGTAATAAATAATACAAAATTTCGTTCAGTGATATTCTCTATGACCGAAATCATGTGTGCGTCTATGGTTTGCAAGCGAATCAATTTTAATTTAAATAAGTGTCTACCATTAAACAAAAAAAATATTCGAAAGGACATTCAAGGTCTAAAGAAGATGTGGGCGAATTAACAGCTAATTTCATTTAAAACCTTGTAGATCCTAACTGTTACTCCTTTGCACATATTGTAATGCAGAATTTAAAGTGTAAAATCACATGCACACTTTAAATGTATTCTCATCTCTAAGGATATTCATATTTTATAACTGAATTAAAAGTCAACCTGTTGACTGCAAGTATCCTAAAAACAGTCAAACGAGCGTATTAAAATTTAAAAATTTCATCTCACTTTTTATTTTAATTATTTCAAATGGAAATTGAATAAATTAAATATGTAATATAGTAATATACAACAATTTTTGCAAATATAAAGCGTTCAAAAGAACATTACGTCAAGTTGCCCAAGCAACTGAAAATGTGGGATTTATATTGGTTTCTATTAAGCTGTCATATAATGTAACATATTAAGTTATTAATTTTCTTACATGTCATTACACGAATTAATAAAATGTTATTGAAATAACATTTTTTATTTTCAATAAAAATACTGAAGCGGTTGGAACCTTTGATGTGTAGCCAAAACTGATGTAGTTTTCCACAAAACACCATAATACCATATATTGTCATAGACATGCATTTTGCCAACCAAGCATCATCCGGAGATGACTAAAACTAACCTTACGCTAACAATGTTTTCTATTTATCCCTAAACTATTATTACCGTTCGGTGAACCATGACTCAGTAACCAATTGATCGGACTATATGGGATTGGCCCTCTGTCACTATTCATACTATTTTTACACTTTGTAATATCCAAGCTTTCAAATGCATCCAGCTGTCTAATATTTCTACTTTCTTAATTAATATTAAATTACTACTATTTATTTTACGGTTATTCTCAAACTCATGTTGGGCAACACTAAACATATTCTGTTCTACCATATTTGAGATGAACCATATGCTCCTTGAATCTATTTTAAATTGATCGTCTAGTATGTCCAACATACTTTTGATTACAGTCCTTACAGATAAATCTCCGACTTTTCGCTTGTTTCAGTTTTGTCTTTTGGATTGCCTAAGAATTGTAGTTTATTTCCCGATAAATGAACCATTGTCCCATAACTTTAAA
Organism: Rhamnusium bicolor; assembly: GCA_029963845.1. Taxonomy (NCBI): domain Eukaryota; kingdom Metazoa; phylum Arthropoda; class Insecta; order Coleoptera; family Cerambycidae; genus Rhamnusium; species Rhamnusium bicolor. The sequence continues at coordinate 22,715 of JANEYF010005678.1, read as the reverse complement.
AATGTTGCTAATACCACGGGTGGATCAAGGATCGTATAGAATCGATATAAATAAATTTCGGATTTTCTCTTTAATTTTGAAAGATCGAGGAATTTCGAGGTGTCTCTTTAAATTTCCGTTTCCTAATTATTTTATCAATTAAACTTATAGACTATCCATTATTCACATCTATATCCTTAATCAATGTGTTTTCTTTTGCAAACCTTTTCTTATTGAGAAGAAAGCTTAATAGGTGATGCACTAGAAAATTAATCAAGCATCATCAGAGAAGAAGGTTTTGTCAAAGTGACGGTGTAAATAACACAATAAATTGATAATTATTTTAAGTTTAAGCATTTTTCTGATGATATTGTTTTGTTAGATAGATCTGGTACATCTTGAAAGTGATAATTTAAAATTTCACAATCATTTTAAAAAATAAATATTTCAAATAAATTAGATAATCGTTAAAGCGCTACAGTGATAGTCGGAACAAAGGGCAGCATTTCATATTTAACTATTAAGAGAAACTAACAATTTTTCCGAATATGTAAGATATGTAATCTTATTTTGTCCTATTCATCGGATGTGATGATTAATTTTTTTTAATTAGACACCATAGGTAATACAACCATCTGTATCCCTGAAGGTACTTTAAGGTACCTTGTACGGGGTAGGGTTGCATATTTAGAGATAAAACACACACAGTCAATGTCCGAGTGCTAGGATTAATGTCTGATTTAAGAAAAATCCTAGCTCCCGGACGGGGATCGAACCCGGGACTCCAGGGTGAGAGGCAAATGTTTTTGCCACTCAACTACGAAGTCATATGATAATTAATGGTAGTAGATTTAAGTATTTACTATAAATAAATTACAATGAGCATATTTGAAATAACAATATAAATGGGTACATACACATAGTAAAATAATAACTGGATTGTAAATAAATCAGGTAGACTCATTAGAGTACTAAGTAGGTGCTCGTATGTGGGGAAAATATAAATTTATAAATAATTTGAAAGCTAAATCTCTGTGTGGTTGGCAGCCTTATTCTGTCTTGCAAAACAGTTGCTTTGTAAATATAAGGTATATAAAAATACCAAGTGAAAAATTGGGTAATTACATAATTCAATATATATAGATGTTGTGATAAGCCCTTCAATTTTAAGTTAGCTGCATTGATGTATTTGAAAAACTTATCAAAATATAAATAAGCTTAACACGTATATTAGGTTAGGTTAGGTTTGTGGAGGGGTCTGTAGACCCTCCACTGCGGCCATAGCAGGCCTTGTGCTCACGCCTAAATTTCACTCAAAGTTCAGTCTCTTATGAAACTGATAACTTTATTGGGTGAGAATCAGACCAGCAGGCCCTTTCCAAAATTGAGAAGGATCCTCTCCACAGCGGGACAGGAAGGTCCTTCCCTCCAGGCATAGACGGCACTCGGGCCGGCTTTTAAATGTTTACGGCAGTGGTATATAGGCCTTTAGAGTATATTACACAAAAGATGAAAAGCCTACCACAACAGAAAACCTATACGTGAGCTGAACTTTTCAAGATTATCAATTTTAAAATATTATACCTGTTACCAAAAATACATGAAAATGTTACAAATTTATACGTGCTCAATGTTGGGTAAAAATTGACATAAATATTACAAATATATCTAAGGTAAGTATTTTTTCTTTATTTCCTTATAAATAATTAATCTACTTTTTCAGTGTCTCTCTTTCTCAGTTCCATGAAACAATTAGTGATATACGTTATATGATGAAAATTAAAACGAGAAATTCAAGACTTTGACCCATTAACAGAAACACCGACTCATCCACCATTTTATACAATTAGTATTTTAAATAAAGCAATCACATTCCATACCAATACCAAATTCTCTTATTTTTATAATACAAAATCTAAAAAAATTTGCATCTATGAAAGGCTTATAAACCCTATGATATTAAAAGTAATGATGATAACAAGGTATTCGTCAAAGATAATTTATTTGTTAAAATGTTTAAACTCTACATTTGAATTCGACGATATCCTCTTACTACTTGATCAACAATGTAATGGATAGTGTAACACAGTAAATACCATTGTGAGTTCATCTTAATATTTTGAGGACTGGGTAAGGTAATATATATATTTTTAAACTATGTATAAAGTTATTTTGGTATAATGTTGATGTGCCAAAGAATTGTACAAATATGTATATTTTCTGTAACAGTTATAAAAATATGTCATATTTCTTTGTTTGTAATACTAAAGAGAAATATATATCTCGTGGAAATATTCGTAAAATGCTACTTTTAAAACATAAATCACCCAAAGAAAGAACAATATAGTTTGATTCTGGTTTATTGCCAATCTCAAGTGTGGATATTAGTGATCCGTTTGGAAGAAGAGACAAAGCTTGATAATGAAAGATATTATAAACGCTGATGGAGAGATTTTTCAGATAATGGTTTTATTAAGTCCGGTAGAATACATTACAAATAATATCCGAAGGTCTATAATCTGTTCCAATCAATTTTAGTAGTTAAAATCATGAATCAATTCAATGTTTGACACACTTTTGAGAAGTTTAGGTAAAATTGTGGTTTCATTTCGATCTAAATATAATGTAATTACTCTTTCAATAATTAAACGTTTGGAATTTTATTCGGGTCTTCTAAAAAGTAAACCTTTAAATTATACTAAAAGAGTAGAAATCGCGTCAAAGTTTAAATGCATATGGCACTGCATGCTGTATGACACGTACTTCAAAAGACTTTAAATTTAACTCAATTTACTCAAAAATTCTCTGATGAAGACATTATTCCTACGGATGTTTCATTAAATATTGCTGTTAGAGTTCAACTCGACAGATAATTAAGTGATAATTTATAGGTACCAATTGAATTTTTCGAAATTGCAACTATTTTTTTAAAAACAGGTAGTGAAAAACAGTACTGTTAACTAAATGTTAATATTAGTACAATTATTTTTTAGTCAAATTACCAAATTGGTCTACAAAAAATAAAGATATAAAAAACAGTTTCGCGAAGTTTTTACAGATGTCACCACTAAAACATTTGCGACCTTCCTGCCGTAAGTATTGGTGGTTTCATCCACGCTAATCCAGTACTTGTCATCCAGTTCAGAAAAAATGTTTGTGTGATCCACCAATATCTATCTGCTATTGGATACTCGACAATAACGAGGCCCATCGGTTTGCAATTACCAATTACCTGAGAGAAACCTTTAATTGTTTCTTCTCATTTTTATAAAGGAAACAGATTTATTGTATAGTACATAAGAAGTTTACCATTTCGTATTGGATGGGAATGTTTCATTAGCTTACAATATAATATTATATCTACGTACGTAAAAGTCGCCTTCGGAATTTATTACTAATCTCTAATTATAAATAAGGCAATGAAAACTGGCATCTTCCCAAATGTCTTTAAAAGTAACCTATATACAAAAGTCGAGATAAATCAGAAGTAAGTAACTGCAGCCCAGTAGCATTAATAAAAATACTGTTAAAATATACGAACAATTTTCTTTATTCATTTATTTAACCCCGCCTATTTCCCCTACCAGGTCCAATCACCGACGCCACGGATTTTTTTATTTGTCTATCATCTGATAGACAAGGGACCGACTGCTTCACATCCCCTCCGAGGTATGATATATCACCTACACAACCCTTGCCTAAGATTGCATAGCTTCTAGGTATACATACCCTGATATACAAGCTACTAGAAGACGAGGTCGTCGATTTTAATTGGGTTGCCCATCCAAATTAATGATTGCGACTACCGTGTTGCAACATGAATATCTAAACAAGATGCCATGGCTAATTTAGTAGCTAAAATCTATACATTTCTAGATGAAAACATTTCTTGCATCTTCGTTGACTCAGCTATTCATAGAAAGAAAACATAGGGTTCGAATTGAAAATGCAATAAGGGTAGACAAGTAACATGTGAGGTCCCACAAGGAACAGTGCTTGGCCCGTTGTTATATTGTTAATGATACCCAGAACGATCTTATCAGTTTTGTTGATAACTCTGTAATCTTTTACATAGACACGACATGGTCGCTATTCAAACAAAAAGCTGAAACTGATTTTATAAAATTAGCAAACTAGTTTAAAAATAACCTTCTTACAATTAATTTTAACAAAATATTTGCTGCACCATTCTGTTACTACAATGACTCGCTACAAAAATTAAACTTAATTAAAATCCGATTAGGTCAATATTTAACCGATACATCAATAGCAAATAAAATTAAATGACTAGAAATTGTCATTGCAATCATTTAAAATGAAATACCATACACAATATATCGTCGAAAAGGTAAGACGTATGGTTATATAAACAAATCTTTGACATCAAAGAACTAATGGTCTCATACTTTAATACTAATATTAATCTTCTTTTTTTGTGGGTTTTCTCTGCTTTATTTATAATTTTTCTGACATTTGTGCCTTTTATTCTAATTTTAATCTGTTTTAATTTACACACGAGCAAGGTTTTGTAGGTGTACTCTGTTTATAGACTACTGTTTACATATTTTTACTAACATATCTTTGTAACTTGTATCTATCTTTCTGGTAAGTAAAGAATGTTTAACATACAAATAGCCCATTAACTAATATATTTATGTTTAACAAGCGTCTCACCATAAGTGATTTATTTATTCTCAAAAAGCAATTTGAAATTTTTGGTTATATGAACATGAAAATATAAATATAATAATCACTAGATACATTACCTTTCCAGTGAACACTCACATATAAATAAAATATTAGAAACAGAAGGAATTTTTTGTTATTCGTATAGAAAATTATCTGATCAATATTCACCTTACCCCTACATCAGCAGTCAACGGCTGTAAAAACTTGTTCTTAGTTTATATCAAGCTTGCTGGTAACAAAAAAAGTATTTTTTAAGATGAGAGATATTGGAAACCACTTACATATAATTATATCCTTACAGGAAGATTTGTATCTTTCTCATTGCGTGAAAATATTATATTACTAGTGCCCACCCTTTATTCTTAGAAAATAAAAATTGTTTCAAATAATATATTACTGGAACGTTTGAATGGGTGGTTCTAAGATTGTATAATATATTAGAAAATACCCTGGCTTGGACGGGTTACTCAGAAGCGATGAAATATGAACGTGTTATGCAAACCAGTTATTTTAATAATAAAAATATACGACCAGCATATATTGTTGCATACAGTTTTTATGTATCTTGATTTAAGTCATATAACTTTATTGGGTACCTTCAATAGACTCAACTGTCGAAATAGCACTGAACTTAGTTAGTGCTCGATTTTAAAATAACATATAAGAGGCAAATGCTATCCAACAATTACAGAGCAGTGAAGTTAGATAAACGCACCCATTAAATATATTTTAGCAAGTAAATATTTGTCCTGTAAGTATATAACTGCTTTTTACGAGAAATAGTTCATTAAAATACAACTTTGGGGAGGAATTTATTGACAAACGAATACCTATGAAAGTTGTTTATTAGAAAAACTAAAATTTGTTTATTATAAAAACTAAAAGTAAAAAACGACGCATCGAGAAAATTATGGATTATTACAGCGAAGAAAGTGATATTTTCTGATAGATTGTGGCAGCTGAACTGCGCGGCCGCTGAAAGTAGCACTTTTGATCTTTTCCCATATAAATTCAAAAAAAGATACAAAATAAGTGATATTTCAAACGTCAATATTTTTTATAATATAATTTTTAGTTTTCCATTTAAGTGTACCATGGCGGTTCTAATTTATTCTAAGTGACCCCTGTAATGCTAGAAAAATCGAAATCCCGTCAAAAATACCAACTTACGTGATTTTGAGCAAATAAACTTCATCGAAATGGTTTTTGGGCCAAAACTAATTTTTTTAAATGGAACTATATTGGTACCGTAGTACCATTTATTAGTACTATTAATTAGGAATTTATTTATATGTCGTATTCAAATGTGCGATAAATACAAACAAAATTACAGCTCTAAAAGGAAATAAGAAAATACAATTTTGTTCTAATTACCTTGTTATATAAAGTGACTTTGGAATACAAAAAATGAACACAAAACATTACAACAGTTCTTCAAAATGCTGTACATTCACGTCAATGCCTGAACTCGCATAGCTGTTTCTCGAAGAACGTACGCCAATTGCTGGGCCGTTATGTTATTAATTGCGCATCTTACTCATAGCTCCAGGTCTTCACGATTTCTAATGGCGATTGCATAGACAATATTTTTTAAATGACCCAAAACAAAAAATCAAGGGGTATTAAATCAGCTGACCTTGGAGGTCACATCATACGGACCATTCATCGAAATTACATTATCTCCGAATCTCCGTTGAAGGTAATCAATTACTATCCTTGAATTATGGGAGGAGCGCCATCTTGTTGGAAATACATTCCCGGTCGTAAATGGAAAGGTAATTCAGCTAAACTGTCCTCAGTTTCATTTTGCAGAAATCCCAAGTATCTGGCACCAGTCAGGTGTCCTTCAAATATTATTGGACCAATGATTCTACTACGGATTATTCCAAGCCAAACATTGAAACCGAACCGCACTTGAAAGTTACCCTCCCGTAATAAATTTTGATTTTCTTGTAACCAATATTTTGTATTTTGTCGGTTAGATGATCCCAAATTTGTAAACCTAGACTCGTCCGAAAATAAAATCATTCCCATAAAATCATTTTTTGGCTGCACGTTATTCTGCAAAATCCCAATTGCAATATTCCATCCTACGTTCGTAATCATTTTCGTACAAGTGCTGGTGCAATTGGTATTTAAAAGATATATAGTGATATTTGTGCAAAATTTGACTGTTTGGTGACTGATTTCCAGTTCAAACCCAATTTGCCTTAAAGAAACAGTATTATCAACTTCTACTCAAGCCAAAACATTAATTTCCATTCCTTCGTCAAGAATGAAATTTTCTTCGGGATTATTGTTGGGCTCACTTCGGAATTGATTTTCAAGACGATTAAAATAATTTCTCGCTGGATATTGTCTATCAGGATGTCGTTTGTCATAAAGGTGCCTAACCACAACGGCATTTTTTCTACATTCCCCATAAATAATTAACATGTCCACTTTTTCATCTCTTGTAAAAATTTGGTTCATTATGAACACAATTAACAAGAATTTTAAACAGTTATTAAAGATACAATAAAAACACCGGTAAACTAACAAATGTTTGACAAGCTAAATATTTCATTGTTTTCAAAGCCACCTTAGTTAGTTACTTCTTAACATTTAATTAGAACAAAATTGTATTTTCTTATTTTCTTTTAGCTGTAATTTTGCTTGTATTTATCGCACATTTTAATACGACATGTGAATAAATTCCTTATTAATAGTACTAATAAATAGTACCACGGTACCAATATAGTTCCATTTGAAAAAAATTGAGTTTTTCCCCAAAACCATTTTGATGACCTTTATTTGCTCATAAACCACGTAAGTTAGTATTTTTGACGGGATTTCGATTTTTCTAGCATTACACGGGTTATTTAGAATAAATCGGAACCGTCATGGTACACTTAAATGGAAAACTAAACATTATATCATAAAAAATATTGCCGTTTGAAATGTCACTCATTTGGTATCGTTGGATTCAGAAAATTATGCAGAATATATAAATGCAATAATATACAGGGTGTTCTATTTAAAAATCGAAAGTTGGTGTCACTTCCGACGAAACGGAAGTGAAAAATAAAAATCACATATGTCAAAAAGTGTCGCTTATTATATATATAGGATATCCCAAATTTCAATCAATTGTCTTCAAAACTAATGGAGAAAAGGAGGGTGTACCATGATCCTGTTACACCCGGTATACCATATATGAATTTGCTGACTCTTAAGAAGACGGTTTTGTTAAAGCCGAGGGTAGGCTGGTGAACAGACGATCCAAGAGGACGGCGAGATGTAGAATTCGGAATTAAATTATGAAATTTGTAATTGTTATAATTATTTTGGTTATTATAAAGTCGTTATTAGAGAGTCGATCATTGAACGTGGACGAGTCAGGGCGGGCGTAAAATTATGTCTACTACATAGTACATACTTGGGGTAGAAATTTAAATTATTTTACTTATATTCGGCTATAACTCTAGAAATTTTGTTGGTAAATTATTACACAAGTGTCTTAATAATTTATGTGTTGCCAATGGTAGAGATGGCAGAATTTAGTGAGATCAAACCTATTTTTGTAACTTCTAGCTGGACATATTTTTTACAGAATATCGAGTGCTCTCTCCTACTCTCCTACATTTTTTAAGGGGTTATTAATATTGTGTATTGGAAAATTTATTGTGGTGTGTGGGTAATTTAGATTTTTTCTTTTATTATACGTATTTTATGAAACCTCTGTGTCTTACTAATTCTCTGTCGAGAGTTCTAACATTAACATTCCTAGGGCTACGGATCCGGCCTATAATGCTTTCAAGGAAGCTAATGGGCGATAACTAAAACTTGACAGACACCTATAAAATGATTATAGAAAATTTGGTGAGAAATTAATTAAGATTAAAATCAAATAAATTGAATTTATGGTTACAGATTAAATCAACTAAATAAGTTACAAAATCCAAGTCTCTTAATGTTTGCTTTGTAATGCATAGAAACAATTTAATGGTACATTTGGCTAGCAACAGCTGGATACAATAGAATGTACGATTGTAGTCCTTCATATCTAATCACCATGCCCGTAGTATTTAACAAAACTATTAATCTTAATCCTGAAATGGCCCTTTATTTTGTTCCATAAGTCGTAATCTACATTTTGCTATGACATTAGTTATTAAAATATGATAATTTCATAAAGGTCACACGATAGATAAATTGTTTAATGAATATAATAAATTAATACAAAAATGCTAATTTAAAAAAATATTTAAAACTATTGTCCCAGTGTTTCATCAAATATTTTAAATGAAATTAATTAGCGCACGGTTAGGTTGCTAGGTCAAGTTTTCAAGAAAATATAAAAAAAACAAATAAAATTTTTTGGCAGTTTACAGTTACACTTTTTTTTTGTAAATTTAATGAATACGAGATAATTTTTAAGATTCATAAATACGTGGTATTATACAGTACATATATATGAGAACAATTTAGCAGCAGCTTTACAAATATTTTAATTGCACTATAAATTCAGACATCTTTACTAATATCAGTAGCCAGCGGAGATAGGCCTTTTTCTAAATAAAACATAAAAAATATCTAAGGACTACCATTTTTGATAATACCTCCTACGAATCAATAAAAATAGCTGCACAAAGGAAAGGTTTGAGGCATCAACAATACGATGAATAACGGTAATAATGGGAAGAAATTCAGTAACAGTAACAGCTATCAAAGGAAGCCCGCAAGGAGGAGTCCTATCACCCTTTCCTATCCTATCACCTATAGTTTTTGATGAACTTCTCACCAAACTAAGCGACTCTGAATTCGACATACAAGGATACGCTGATGATCTAGTCATTATAATAAATGGAAAGTATGACAGGATGATCTCAAGTCTAATGCAAATTGCACTCAACATCATCAAAACTTGGTGTTCGGATGAAGGTTTACACGTTAATTCAAGCAAAACAGGCATTTTGTCATTCACACAATGAAGGAGGCTTTCCCTAATAGCCCCAAAAATGAATAATGTATAAATTGATTTTTCTGTGAGGTAAAATAAAGATTTACTGTAGGTTGAGATGTTACATTCAAATTTCTCATAAAATTATACCTCACAAACCTCGCTCTTTATTTGTTATCTTGTGTCTAAAATTTCACTAAGCTACTTAGTGACCGATAATACCTAGTTCTGTCTTCTACTGCGCAAGATGCTACCGTCACCCTTCCAATATTTTGTATTTTGTCGTTCATTTGTGAAATACGCCGGCTACACGATTGAAGAACTATTTCCATAAAATTAATCTACAGTCATCCGATAGGGATATCAGGAATTTATTCTGAAATTTAAGTACCCTTGTTTTGGATGCACTGTAAAATGCATTAGTGTTAAACGCTTAAATCTTAGTACCACAATATAGATATTGTTTTGGAGAATATTGTGTTCTGACACATAGCAAATAAGAAGTGAGGTTATGACTTTGGTGGTTCTACTTGAGTCATTGGAAGACACACCCTTGTGTTTGAGGGTGCACGTCTGGAGCGATATCTACATCATTCTGCAAGCCTGGGGCGAAGTTTGTATCTTCCTGCAAGTCTGAGTGCGAGGTCTGTATCATTCTGCACATCGAAGACGCGATCATAATTTCGCACGGGTAAGACTGAAGAGCCTACATACCTACGAGAGCACCGTGTGAATTCCAAGTCCAGATAAAAGGGGACGAGGAGGAGTTTTGAGGAGTACCTAACTTTATGTGCCGCTGGTAGCTGGTAACTGTATACTTGTTTTGATTTTTATGATAAGGGAATATCGACCGCATTTTATTTAGTTTAAATTTGATAACTATACGCTGTGAATCTTCAGTGTGGTCACCTTGTCTTAATCTCTGTTATACACTCTGTGAACAAGGGTTGTGTCCTTAGTAAGTATTATAAATTTAGATAAACTGAGTATAAATGCCATGTGTTCTGAGCTAGTTTTGTCATAACACTCTTTAACTTATCCGGGTTAAGTAATGTCTCGACTTGCTACATCCCCAAGCCCAGTAGTTTTGTGATCACATACTCTACCCTTCAAGATAGGAGATTGAGAAAAAGGGTAGCAGAGCAGCATCGGATCTCTGGATGTACCGCAAACTCTTCAGTAAAATTTAGGGCCTAAAACCGAAAATGATCTATTGATCATACTTAACAGTTGTCAGACCCATTTCAAGTATGCCTCATTACTATGATAGCAAAAAACAAAAGATAAAACAGCACAAAACAGCGGTTAGCATGTCTGGGAATCACAGGAGCAATAAGAATCTGCTCAACAGCAGCAATGAAAGTTTTGCTTGATCTGCTTCCTTTATATATTAATGTAAAGCAGTCATCAGCGCTCATAGGTTGTGAAAATTCAAACCAAGAGATCTGGCTTGAAATCTAAGTATTCTGAATGAATTTCAGTTAGTTTCAATGAACAAACCTGCTGACACAATGCCAGTGAATCTCGAATATAATTGGATATTTAAAGTGATAATAACTGATCACCAAATACAGAGCTCTAGAAGAGAAAAACAGATCCCTTATTTGATATATGGATGGATCAAAGAGAAAGGAGTAGGGGTAAAGGTATAGGGGCCCAGATGTTAGCTATCAAGAGCCTTAGGCCAAACTCCCACCATATTTTGGGCGGAAATTCACCCCATAGAAATCTGTGCTCGAGAATGCATTTAAAAAGAGGCACGAGGAGCAAGAATCTATATCCTCCCAGACAGCCAAGCAGCGCTTAAAGTTTTAACTTTCATTATTTGTAAGTCTAGCATAGTCTGAAAATGTCTTCAAACAGTAAAGCAACTGGCAGGGAATAACAAAGTTACCATGATATGGATGTCAGGGTATGAAAAAAAGGGAATCAGATTGCTGAACGTCTTGCAAGGGAAGGTGAAAAATCATCATTCATCAGACCAAAACCGTTTTGTGTAGTATCTAAATGCCTGTAGGATACTTAGATGCATAAGAACTATGATTAAGTAACAAATAATAATTTCGTCAAATTCCTCTCATTTGCTACAGTTTTTGTCATAACTTTACTTCGGAGGTTTATTTACAAATTTTTTTAAACAATTAGGAGAGTGGCTTAATAACCAAAGAAGGTGCGATGAAATAATTTTGTAATTATTCAAAAATGACCGTGACCCCTTCCATATAAAAATAAAGTGATTTCAAAAGATACATCACAAGAAATCGAACTGAAATTATCGTAAATTAATTTATAAAACTTCATCCCATACATTATGATAAAACGTACTTTATAATAAACTGAACACAACATACAACTCAGTCCAACCACAATTATTTCAAGCTAGCCGGTGTTTGAGTTGAATACCAATTATATTCACTTAAAATAAAAAATAACCCTGACAACTCTTTATAATTATTTGTCATGCACAAGTTTGTTTATCTAGCATATCTAAAGAATACTAATTTATTATTTTATTTACTATTAAAATTTATATTACTATGCAGGGAAGGTTCGGACATGTTTTTATTGAATTACTTAGAATTAGTATTTATTAAAAAGTTATGGACTAAATACGCAGCGACAAATACATATGTTAATAATAATTGTAAGTTAATTTACCAATCACTGGCCATGATCACAGGATAACAAAAAAACGGACATTTATATGAGATAAGAAACTGTGAACTAATTTTGCAGAAATACGGCAAATTGAGGAACGGGCTCAGTAGTAAACTGGTTGCTTCGACACTACTTTGTTATAAATATTAGTGATGGGCATAATCGAATGATTTCAATAAACGGAAAGTCAGTATTCAAATATTTCAATAATCGAATGATCGCTCAAATATTTTAAGGGCGATATGAGAACAGGGAATCGAGAACGATGCACAATCGACAACCGCTCACGTCTGGAGAGGGGTCTCGATTTTTTAGGTTTCGGAAGATATTATATTTTACTATACATTTATTTTACAGTCACCTGACTCACTCACTGCATAAACCTTTTCATTTGTTGTAGTGTAACGAAATTGCAAGCTATTTCATTCCAGTTTGTTGTATTCCACGATGAATTAAGTTTCAGCCAGTCTAGTCTAGATGGCGCCACTGATTTTTACTGGAACAGTTGGTTTTGCAGATTTTTGCACTAAATATCCATCTATCTTTATTGCTCATACTCTACTCTCAAATGTCTGTCTCTTTCCAAACTATAATCGAGTTTAGGTAGCAGAATACTACGATGCTACTTTCTTCTTACTAGTGCAGTGTTCAGATGGAAACCATCTCTAATTCTGTGGTCTGGTAAAATTTATATGTTTTCTGGTATTATCTTGTGATTTTATACTCATCATTATTTAAAAATTTGCCACATTGATTTAAAGTACCTTTGAGGTAATTTTCATAATAATATTGTACCGTAATTATCTTAATTTACGCCTTGGGCGAATTTGCTTTTCGGTGATCAGTTCAGCTTGGTTGTTCTTTGGAACAGCCATCACTAATATTGATTAGTATCAATTTATCGTGCCTTGCTGGCAATTTATCTAATATCCCTTTGATATTGAAATAATTTCGTGTGTTAATTTAAACTAACTTTCGGTTATTGTAAATTTTAGATTTACTCGGCAACGGATGTCGCCATTTTGTATCGTAGTTAGTTGTTTTCTGTCTTCGTCTCTTGATGTTTTAGGTCACTTAGCTACGTTGGTAGCGCTTTCTAAACAGTGGTGACTGGTGACATTTGGAGATTGGTAAACCTGGTTGGACCAAACCTATTTGTTTATAACCTTTGTAAAAATTATCTAATTTGGTGCATTTGTTTTGTGGTGGATTATTTTATACCAGTGCATATAATTATCAACCAGACCTCAGTAACGTAAGGTTTTTCTAAATTTAAAATATCGAATGCTTATTTGAACGTTTACTTAGTATTTAATCAGGAACGCTGCTCTAGTGGAGCCTTGCCTAGTTCTCTGGCAAAGATACCTGCCTAGTTATCTGGCAATTGATTAACTTTTGATTATCTACAGTAAACATATAGTCAAGTTATATATCTTTATTTAACTTTATCTGCAATTCATTAGACCTCTCTCCGAGGAACTAATAAATGATTTAATTTAACGTTACCTTTAAGTTGAAAACTCTCATATTGTTTTATATTTAGCAAATATTTATTTACGTTATCTTTCTAGTTGTCTGTCTGTATACAGACATTCTAAATTCTATTTTCTTGAAGATTAACTTCTTAGTACAAAAAATATCTTAACATTTAGTGAATACATATTTCACTTGTTTATTATCGTAGCTACACCTAGTTGTTGGACTAGTATTTTGTCTATTTAATGTAACTTTTATTGATACTTAAGTTAGTTGAAGTCTTCAACTTCCTAAAATATTGTAGGATACCGATCCTAGTTTGTTTAGTTTGCAATTTACTCTGTAAATTTGTGTTAACTCATATTTTGTCTACGTAGCTGGACAATTCAAACGTCACAGCTTTTAACTTTGTTTTGCATATAATACTGATCTCATAAAACTCTCCCCTTTTTTATGTAAATACCTGGACCAAGAGAAGAGGATAACTGGTGGATCGAACTGATCATTATATACAGGGTGGAGCTGGAAAACGATATTTTACACAACTGGCATTTTCTCTCAAGGGTAACTGCAGTACTGACAGTTGTGAGTCAAATTGACACCGAACCCATTAAGAACTTAGCTGTTGGTGGATTCTTCGCTGGACTAACCCCTTGGAAGTTACGTAAGATCTTCGTCCCCAGTGAAAGTTTTTATTTGGTCAGAAGAAATTTGTAAGAGATCAGTCATTGTATTTCTTTGTATTCTCTCAATAACGTCATATTTTATTTTTCATTTTTTTTTCTCTCACTAATATCATTTTCCTGTGTGGTTAGTTGTTGGTCTTCAACCACAAGTAATTTTTTTTTGACTTGTAAATATTATACATATACTAGTCTTGATTATACTTTTTATAAAATAATATTTTTATTCAACATCCTTACCAACCGAATTCAAGTTTTAACGTTATCTTTACCTTTTAAAGTAAACTTTTAATTATTTGGTACTTGCAAAAGTCCTGGCGCCCAGCCTAGATATTGGTGATAACTCAAATCAATGTAAGCCCTTATTCACGACCTGCTCACTGAGCTACCGGTTAATAAGTACAACCCCCAGCTTATTGTGTTATGCCAACAATTGGACGGGGGGGGGGGTGTTGCAGTAGATAATTTATTTTATTCTTAATAAAAAGTTGTTTTTTAGAATTCACATTTATTTTTGTATTTTTATATATTTATAGTTTTATTTATATATTCATAATATGTTCTATTTTTATTTAGTCTTAGTTATGTATTTTATTCCTGAGTTGCTGTACTATACGCACACGAAACGATTCAACATAGGCAACCAACGATAATTTATTATTATAAATAAATATACAGGGCTGTATGCGTGAACCGAATCTGAGTGACGCATTACGAATGCATTGTGATTACTTACTGCGTCAGTTGAACTCGAGTGTCGAGGTTATGTTGTGTGGTGAACGAATATCATTTGAATTCTTTCTCAGTAATTAAAATGTTCCGAATATTTCAATAATCGAATGACCGATTATTTTTCATCCGAATAATCCCATCATTAATAAATATAAAGGGGTGGCATATATCTGTATCATTTATATATTATATGTTTCATTTTGACCCTTATCATATTTTATTCATATTATGCTGCTGACAGTCTGAAATATAATAACAATTGTTTTAACTCTTATTTATTTGAATATTTTTTCTGTAAAGCAATAAAAACTAAGAGAAACTTGCAATTTTGTAAGTATATCAGTTTCATATTAATGAAATGTTAAAGATTTGATGATGTATAATTAGTTTCCTTCGATAACCCCAAAAGTGGAAACAAGTCATTTTATAGTCCAAAATATTTCCAAGATGTTGACCATTTCTTGTGAAATAAATGTATCCTGAGATATAGAATAGTAAGCAAACAAATAAATAATAAACATACACGTAAAACGCATAACCCGGTTTTGGGCGCTGAAAATACATTTAAATATAGGAAACGGTTTATTCTAATAGAGACCTATAAATAGTGTGACAACTATTTTCTTTGTTTTTGCCTTACTACTGAATAATTAATGTCTATGACTATGACGATAAAAATGTACCTTGTTATGTTTTAAACATCCGATGATTTTATATTTGTCGAATCGAAGTACTGGTTGTAACAAAGAGAATAAATTAGGTATGACTAATATTGCATTTGATGTAAGTGCTCATCATAAATAAGTAATTGCAGGTTGGCACTACTGAATTGCATTTAATTTTCATTATAATTCCTCTGCCTAGTTTGCTTACGGTGACAAATAATATGGGTGTTTAATATTCTTTGCAGGAATCCAAAGTTTAATAAAACTCGTTAGAGTATTAGCTGGACATGCTTGACATTTTTTGTAAAAAACAGTGTTCTTTTATTACTTCGAGAAAAACTATTTAAATAATTTATTTTATGATTTAGATGTATGACATAAACAACAGTAATGGATGTCTTTTTTACTAAATGACTAAATCATTAAATATAGATAGTAGATGATTGAAAACACTTTAAGCTATGTATTTGCTCCATCTCGGCATTTATTCGAGCTTTCAAATGCCAAATTTTCTGACCTGTTCTTGTACACCTTACTTTTGAGCTTTCTGTGGATCCCGTTTACCGATCGATCTATCAAGAAACATCTGATTTAAATATTCACTGTCAATGTCACTGAACGTTAATGTTTACTATGGCCTTTTTAACGCGGGTTTTTAGTATTTTTTATAAAAATTAGCTGAAAAACATTTAACAAAATCATTGCAGAAGGGGACAGTAATAATGTACTTGCTCAGTAGGGAAATTATTGTACCTATCAGAGGTGTCTTATGTCATTAAAGTTAGGTTATATGAAGCATGAGCATGATGAAAACAACGAATGTGCATGATTATTACTTACGATTTTCTGTAGTAGACTCCTTTGATAACGAATAATCGTCAGGATTAATTTGTTTCTTACAAACACAGGAATGTTTCGAAGGAGTAAAATTATCCCTGCGAATCGCTACCAACCATTGTTTTAAACGACTTTTTGTCTCTCGGAGACATATGTCTGCCTTTTGTTTCCGAGCAAAATGGAACTGCACAACACTGAGGTACAATTAACAAGTTTTTTTATTTAATGGTGTACGGAATAATTATAATAAAACCCGATAAACTTGTTTTGCGCCTAACAACAACTTTTGACAGATACCTTATTCGCCAGTGGCGGCAATTGGTGAGCCTGAAAATGGTAGCCCTTATTCGGTCATTTTTCATCAATTGGTGTTAAAATACCCTAGGTCAGCATATTCCATAAAGTCGACTCGATGTGTGTCATCTGCAATGCAGCGCGTAAATACTCATTTAGTCATTGGCTATAGGAGGTTTTCTTCGATTTCCAAAAAAAATGCCTAAACTGGTTTAGGGTGTTTAAGAAATAACCGATTAATTTACTAGTTCTGAGCAAGTTTCTAAATACTTTTCATTTCAGCGATTTAAAGAATTTGCAGTATACTAAAATGTCGACTCACTTATATCCCTTTGAAAATGAATGTAGAAATTCCAGTGAAGATAATACATGTAAAAATACTGAGTGAATGTAAAAGAAAACATGAAACTGAAATAATATTAATGAAAAGTAATCAAACATTGTGATACCATAAAAATTATAACATTTTAGAATCTAATGTTAATTATGTCCCCAGTGTTTGACAGTCATATTAGGGTAACGCCGTTCCTTTAGAATCTATAAGAAATTATTGTCTTATCTGTCACTTCGTTAATTCCAAGTATGACACTCTAAAGCATATATAGGTATTATATGTGATTATAATTCAGGCTATATTTAGGCTAAATAGTCTTCTGAATATCTAGATTCTCCTACAGAAATTATAATATTCCTTTAAAAATCACCCCCAATAAGAAATTTGAATAGTGATGTTACAACTCGGAACCTGATTTAATGTTTGACTACTTAACTCAGGCATAATTATTTTACTGTGCAGCGACTAATGTTATTATGTTATCTTGTCCGTATTATTGAACGAACATTTTCAATGCACATTTCTATTGAATATTGCATCTCTTGCAGTTGCAGTTTCAGTTGACACGACAAGTCATAAATAGGATCTCACACAATATACAAAGGAGAATTCGTTAAAACTTACATTTTGTTAAATTGCAGCTCGGTTGTATTTAAATAGCCCATTTATCAGCAGAAGAAATTTGGTCATTTCTTACCTGAAACAGAAGACTGTGGTTAAAAATGAAAAATATTACAAACAATATCGATATTTAAACAAATCTTGGTGTGGTTTAAGTTCAAGTTTCAGCTGCGGCATCTGACAAATATCTGGGGAAATGTTTGTTGTGTGTGTGTGTGTATCTGTCCTGCTTGAGTGGTGGAATAGCAATGTGTTCCAGGACGTTAATAGAAATAAGACGTTAAAAAAATGTATATGCATATATAGCTCACTTCTGATATACCAAGAAGAAAATACAGCAATAATAATATTTATACATGATTTTGTATATAAGTATGTACAAGTACTTGTAGGTACTCCAATTTATTAAAGATTCTTTTATAAATCATTAGTACTTTTCCAAATAGGAGTAATACAATGTAACTAAAAACAGAGAGACAAAAAAAGTTATTTTCTCAGAAGCTGGTAACATTTAAATAAAATATAGAAGAGTACTTTTTCGTGTTTTCCTATTTTTGATATTCCACTTTCCACTATACTTCCTCTCATCTTATGTATTTTGCAGACTAAAATTATATTAATAAACTTGTTTCGAAATTATGTAAGATCTTTTAAACATTATGTTTATTTATTTCATTAGAATATTTAAGTTCATTCTCATAGTTAACATTCAACTATTTTTAATTTACAGTTAACCGTTTACCAAAATTTATTCAATATATTGGCGCCCGATCTGCCCACAATATACTATCGCGAAATGGTCATTATAATTCGCACCATCGTATTTAAATTTATTTTAAGATGTTTGCGCTCTAAAATTACCATTCCTATATAGTGAGCAATTTTAAAGAATTCATTCCAAATAAATTAATTGTCAGTTCAATTTTTCTTTTTCTTTTCAGTAGATTGCACAAATACCAAAGCACCAAAAACTACATTCACTATGCGCTTCGCCAATCAATTTAAAATCATCTGGAGATAATTAAAACTATATGACTAGTTGAAGACATAGATACAGAAACCAGTACAATACCAAAGTAAACATTAGAAAGATGCTAATTATTCTAATCAAAATAAAACATCGAAGAAGCATTGTTGCTCTGATATTGCACGATTTCATAATCTAGAAGACAAACAAAACTTCTAAAATGAAGACCAAACTGTAATTCTTTCTAAAATTTGTTATCAATTTATTTAAAACTTTGAAGTTTTAAGTCAGACAGTACAAAATGGTTTTGCTTAACAAGCTAGATGAACATAGGCTCACAATTATTTATCATACTGATTTTTGGAATAGCTAAACGATGCCTTTCTTACTTTCTAAGGCACACTACCACATAACAGATGATAACAGCTTTCATTAGTTGACATGTCCAATAAAATAACTGGTTGACCTTACTTATTTTTACTCAAAAAAGGAAAGAAACACCAATACAAAACCACTACGTTCCCAATAAAAAAAGAAATGATTAAAATTTCGCTAGTTTTAAAAAAGACCTTACTATAGTTTCCTCGGTAAAACGGAAGGGAACAATTAAGGAAAATCAAAGAAAATCAATAATTCTAATAGAGCTGATCCAAAAACTGAGAATCCGAAGGTTCTCTCATATAATATTGGACCAAAGAATGTAGATTTGCAACAGAAAATTATTCTGATGTTTGAATTATCCTTGCACTGGTGAACTGATGGCAATATTTTTTCAATGTACATTAAAAAGTAGACTAAGATGAATTCACAAGAAATAAGTTGAATAAGTAGTTGCATTTGTCGGTTTCTCGGGCAACCAGATGATATTTTGAATGAAAATAAAGATGACGTACTAGAGAATAAGATGTAATTTGTGTTCGAGTAAGAAAAATTTAATAATAAAGTACCTATACTATAAAATTAAAAATCCGATGTACCTTTAAAGCGTTGTTTTTTGTATAGCCATTAGAGCAATCTCTGACACAGGTATATATTTGGAAGACAAATGAGGGCAGGAAAGCTTTGCTCTAGGATCGTACACCACGGTCTTCCAGACAAAGGCTTATGACATCCTAGCAATGCTAGGTAAGGATGGCGGTAAGAAAGATATGGTACACATCTGCTCCGACAGCGAGGCTGATCTAAAAGCAGCGTACTCTCCTCAGGACGAGATCACTTTTCATTCAGAAGGGCGGGGACATCCTAGAAGAGCTTGTCAGGCATAAATAAGTGAGACTAGGTGTGGGTCTCGGAACATACCGGGGTTCCAAGCAACAAAAACGCCGATGAAATGGCTAGACTTGGAGCTAAGAACTCCCGCCTCGGATATGAGTCTGTATTGAGTATCATAAAATAAGAGATCAGGACGGCCCTCAATAAGTAGGCCCACTAGACACTGAGGAAGCATTGGATGACCGAGATATTTTGTGCTGGGGCCAAACAAGTCGAGATCGCCCCAGTTACTAGGCCAGAGTCGAACACTATGAAGATCACTGCAGAGTTAGGATACATCCATCATTGGTAGGTGTTGAGGAAGATCCTACATATCCAGGATGTAAGAGTGATGAAGAAACATCTTGTCACTTCCTGGGGCAGTCCATTCGGGCAACTGAGGCATAGCATCTTTTGTACTGAGGCTCTTCTAAGGGAGAAAATAAGCTTCCCTCGCACTGAATGACATCCTGACCTTCATTAGAAGATCGGAAAGATTCAGCCATTACCATTACCGTTACCAAGGTAAAAAATGTTTCATTGTGTATAAAACGCATATTTAGTAGAGAAATTGCAGGCAAAACTGATGACCACTTTTTTATCTTTACGAAAAGAAACTTTCATAAGACTTGCTAAATAAAAACACCAGTCATACCTCGAATAAATAAGAAAAATAAACATTAGTTTTGTCTGTAATTTGACCTACTAAATCTGCATGAAATTTAACATGAAATAATAGTTCTCGGTTTTGTTATTTAGAATATAACAAATTTAAGATCAATTTATAGATTTACATATATTGACGATCTGATGAAAGTTTCGCTTTAATGGACAACAAGTTTATATACATTATAATATAAAAACCGATAGCATTCAATTGTCAATCAGGTTTCCGTTATGTCAATAATGTGTCGTATCCAACTAATGGTTATAAATGTGGTTACAACAAATAAACTATGGAGTGCTTAGCAACATAGTTATTGTACAACACCAGATTTTAAATCCTGTTGCACGTAATTTAGTTTACCGAAGTTTTAGTAAATGTATGTAGAGAAACTGAAGTGTGGGCTCAAAGCACAGTAGAATCGCGATCCTAGCCGTCCATACCAAACGTTGCCCATCTATCGACAATTTATTTAGGCAACCCATCGACAGAATTCCAAATTGTTCTTTCACTTTTTTTCTTTTTATACGTTTTTTCACTCAAAATTATCTTTTACAAACATTTTCAAGTTATAATATTTTTATATTAGAACATTTATATATTCCAAATTGTCCGTAATAATAATATACAAACAGTCTGATATGACTGTTCAACATTCGAATTGCCTTAAGCGGATTTTTGTGTTTGAGTATTTTCCCGTGACCAACAAACAGAATTTGTGTAAATTTGTAAATACTCTAATTTTAAATTTTAATATTATCATTAATTATTTTAAGATAAAAATGTTCCTTTAGCATTTGTTTAAAATAAATCCAAATTAGTCAATACTTGGCAGGAGTTGGTGTCTATAATTTTATAGTTTTAAATCCACATAGACCTCGCTTTGCCCAACCCGTCAATTGTCATGATGCCCTATCGCATGGATGTCGGGTTGGCTCCTAAGGCGGCAGCCCTATGTAAATGCTTTGTTGTTAATGCTGAAATAAATTGCTTTAATTTGATTTCATTTTTCGATCCTAGCAAGGCTTTACCATTTTCCCATATCGGTTCTTTGTTTTAAATCGTTCTTCCCTTTTAATTGTTTGCGTATTTAGGGCAATACTACATCTCATTATGTTGATAGTTTTCGTCAGAACTAAATTAGATAAACATGTAAGGAAACTTCAATTTCTCATTAAGCTGACGTTTCGACAATATTTATTATCATCGTCAGGACTAATGAGTTATTTGGTTTTTTGTCAACACAATCATCATCGTCAAATACTGTAAAAATAAATAAATATTTGACAAAAAACCAAATACATCATTAATCCTGAACGAATATTGTCGAAAAAGAAATTGGTTTTCTTACATTTTTATCCAATTTAGTTCCAACAAAAAATGTCAACATATTGAGTAGTGGTGTATAAGAAACTTTCAATAAATACTAAATATGTTGAGCTATGACATAAATAAGTTTGCTTTGGCAGAAAAAAATTATGGTAATCATTGTTTCATATTATTTTGATCCACCTTACACAAAATATTTAGTTTTCAGAATATTTGCAATATCAACTTTCGATTTATGCGGTTTAAATTAATGCACTATCACTATACTTACCCATTCTTAGAAGTCTACGTTTAGTATTCGACAGAACGGGACGACCTTGCAGCAAATAATGGACTTCGTTAAATGACTATTATGCAATTATAGCTCTCATTAGTGAAATTATAGCCTACTTTTTATACCTATTAAATTTGACCAGAAACCTTGTATATACATAATTATTATTGACACACCTATCTCTTTTTTGAATATTATGTAACGGAATATATTGCTGTATATTTGTTAAAGAGGTGTTAACTGTCTTTATATTTTTGATTGCCAGTAAACAATTCAATGCTTGCACGCATTAATTTTGAATCCTTCTGTAAATAATGACC